>DWDW01001699.1:0-11185 GCA_018245635.1 Mimoniades versicolor eupheme | reverse complement strand
TTTTTTATTTTTATAATATAATAGTTTGCACGTTAGATTGTACGGAAACTTAAACTGTAGTTATTTGGAATATGTCATAAAAAACGGGTAAGATGAATATATAGGCCTAGTGTTTGAAGTTCACTTGCCCTTGGAGGAATACTTTCTCACTTAGTAAGAATCTGTAGAATTTTTAAGTTGAGTTTTTGTATAACATTATAATTAGACCAGTCAAATTTATTTACTAGAAATAAGTATATAAACATTAAATTACTTTTAAAATATTTACATTATCCATTAAATAACTCAACACACTTACTCTGAGTTACAGTAATCCCGTAATCCCGTATGACGTTTTAGTCGTAACAAGCATATAATGCAACACCGAAACACAAAATATAACAACAAAACATTCACGTCTTTGCTCGGACGACGACCGAACCTAGAACTTTCCGAATAGGAAACTTACATAAGGATCTTGATGAGAATTTGTTTCATAACAACATCGTTTATCCAACCGCATCTCATACAAATGCCCTCTGTATCCCCACAGCGTTGAATCGTACATATCGAGATACAGCCGGATAATTCCGATTCCATTATGAACCGTTGAGCACATTAGAAACAAAAAAACGCAAGCGTTTTAAGTTGCATGTACCTTTCCTCGTCCGCGTATACCAATACGTTACCGTGAAACGCATGAGAGAGGAGATGAACAAGCACAGAGGAGAGAAGGTAAACAAACAAAACACTGCAGATAAACAAGCGTTTTTGAACACGACAGTGATTTTCATGGTCTTCAAATGAAATATGGTCACTTGGTCACCCTTAGTTTAGGTTCGTAATTAGATTACCATTTAACGTACATTAAACGCAGTGATATAGCCTAGTGATTTGAAATTCGACTTCTCACTCCGGGAGCCCGGGTTCAAATCCTAACGCGCGCCTCTTTACAAAATGTGCGTTTTAAATTTAAATATCACTTGCTACAACGGTGAAGAAAAACATCGTGAGGAAACTTGCGCACCTTAGAGTTCTCACAAAGAAATGTTTTCTACTTCGTGCGAAGTCTGCCAACCCGCACTTGGCCAGCGTGGTAGACTACGGTCTTAACCCTCTCATTCTGAGAGGAGACCCATGTTCCAACATTGGAGCGATAAAAGGTTCGGGAATAATGAAAAAAAAATGTACATTAAACATTCGCTTCATATGGTTATAACAATAATATAACTAAGTGTGGTGGTCTTTGTTTGTATTTTTACGCCTTTTTCCCATCGAGATAGGCCGAGATTAAGGAATTCCACGGACTCGGCAGACTTTTACGCCTCCTAAGTTCGTTAAAGTCATCATACATCCTTGTCTATTGAACGAAATTTTAACCCGGCCTGCTTTTAAGATGTCTCCACTTTGATCCAAGTGTAGGTATACTAGATCTAGATCTACCTCTCTTAGCCAATACGCAGTTTAAATTAACTAACCTGCAACATTTTATCAGAGAGCAGACATAACTGTTTCTGTCGTTCAACGAGAAACTCCAGCCTGTGACAGTTTTCTTTGTGCGAAGGAGTGAAAACCTCGAGGGATGTGTTGCTCTGTGTGGAGGGGCGCGGAGATGCCAAGTTCCTGTGAAAAATTAAAACTGGTTTAATAAAACAATTTTAAATTTTTTCTGCTAAATTATATGAAAAATCCTTAATTTGTTGACAAAAGAACATAAAAAATTTAATTGCATACATGTATATTTTTTAGTAAATTTTATACAATAAGAATGTGTGGCTATAGACATAGTTTAAAGATATTAAAATAATAATTAGAAGATTATTATTATTAATAGAAGATTACACAATTATAAGAAATTCATTTAAAATAAATAAATAAAACAAACTATAAAAATCAATTAATAGATGTAGCATAAATACGCCGAGATTATATTTAATAATAAAAATTTACATATTTTTATGGAAATAATATTTGCAAAGAAAGATATTTCTTTCTTATGTTGGCACTCGTTACAAACTTTCGCTTGTTACAATGAGAAGCGATGTTTGCGATCCTTACAGAACAAAAACATTTGGTCCGTCTGTGTGCTTACATACAATAATTCTTGAAATCGTCAGCACTTAAGTGAAGAAGCAATTACGTAGGAACCAAGCACATCTCATTATACAAGTATTGAAAGCAAACAAACCACCCGGCGCGGTTCCGAACAAACAGTTCTGTAGAGACAGGATGATTGTTAAAGTGAAATAAACATCGTTAATTTGCTTGTTTTACAATTCCTAGTTCGGGACCCGGCAACGGATTCGCAATAAATAACAATGTTAAACATTATTACCTTACAAATGAAATGAAGAGAGCTTAGTGAGAGCACCCTCACTAGAACAATGCATGTAAGGTAAGGTAATTAGACTCGAGACGTCCGTTCCCCGCGAGCTCCGGCACTCGAATGTGAAATGCCACTCAAAGAAAACAAAACTCGCTATTACCTACCCTCGGCTTTTGTTCTTTGAAAAAATTCTCTATTCAAACCGGCCAATGCGGAGCAGGCGCGGCATAGTACGTTGATTGGCCGACGACCTCCCTTGACTGCAAGTGGAAATAAAAAGTGCTTGGGTAAATGAGACGTGTTGTTTCTTTCTGGCTCGTTAGGTCGGTATGGCGCGGTCTCTGTCTGTTTTTCGTTTTAATTGCAAACATGAGAGGATGTGTAAAGGGTTGTGAGACCTTGAGTGGCACACGTGTAGAGGCTGTGGCATCGGGGAAGCGCATTCAACTTGTTTAAATGGGGGGAAGGGATCCTTGTTTATGTCATCCATGTTGTCAGATGGGGGTTACAGCGTAATATTTTTTTATGGCTCGCGAAATGTCTGCTTACGCGGATATTAATTATGTGGGTCAATTAAAACGCCGCTGGGACATTCTAATTGCAAACGTAATCCTATGGTCGCGTTGATGTTATCTGCTAACTGCAAACCGAGTGTGTTGGAAATGTCAGCATGAGATTTCTATGGATTTTTCTAAGTGTGTGTGTGTGTGTGTGTTTTATTTTTACTTGATATTGTGAAACTTACATTTAAGATGATTATTAATTAATATTATTAATTTTATATGAAACGTTTAGAGTTCAGTAACGTTGAAATGTTTCATAACTATGTATATCATCGTGCGACAAAAAAAAATTAAATTGTTTGTATTTTTATATCTGAAAATAATGAGCTCATAGAAATTATTGATAAATTAGGTGCCTATAGTTTATTAGTTATGCTCTACATGTGCCTAAGTAAGACAACGTTAATTTATTTAGTAGAATGAATATTATCAAAATCATTTTTTTTTCTTGCTTGTTTCTTTAACATGAATAGTAATTATAAATACCGGTTATTCTAAATAGGTACTAACTAATTTTCTTACTATAGACAAATACCTTTCATAAGGGTTAAGTACGCCATCAGTTTGGTGTTCTGCAGAAATATGATGCCAATTTATCAATGTTGCAGTAGTAATAAAAATCTAATTTTCGCATGTTTCAAGTCATCAAGTGGCAACACTGACTGATTGGAGCCACAGGTACTTTTAGCGGCAAGTTCTAATTTCGTACACACAGTCACTCATAGTTTTTATTAAAAGAAATTTGAATGCAAAATATTGTTTTTATATGAATGTTCAGAAATTGTTAGATGACTTCATGCTTAAACAGCAATAGAAATTGAATTTCGGAGGTAACCCAGAGGTAACCGTTGTTCAAGGTTACGCGGACACATCGCCTCTGCGACTAAGCAATGTTATACATAATAGTGTGTTTCAATTTGAAAGATGAGATAAACCAAGATGTATGGACATTAAACTAGATTTTAGTTCGCAAGTACGGCTTCAGTGATAAAAAGAAATTTAGTTCTGATTGAGAAGGGATACACAGTGGTTTAAGGGCAGCAATGATAATATCATTTTCATGCCAGATATCGGACATTCCTGTTTGATACTTCTTAGAAGTGATAACAGAAAATGAGTAATTATAATAATAGCCTTACATGGATTGCTTCATTCATCTTGTACTTAACTTTCTTTCTAATAAAAGCAATTTCTTACAACTTAATTATCTTCCAATTCATGAACATTCTTGTACATTTACTTAACATTCTTTTGTTTATGGCTTTTAGCACAATAGCGGGAATTTGTATCTTACATATTTAAATTCCAACCTTATTGCTTGTATAACATGGTCAAAATTCCACTGTGACAACGTCAGTCTTTTAACTGATACAGAAAGAGTCCAAGTGAGGCATTAAAGTGACCTGAAAAGTTAACCACGGACGCAAATAAAATGGAACTTTCAATTGAACTTCGTTGCTAACTGTACATTATTCTATTTTTAGTATTTATAATGGCACTCTACGGATATCGAGAATCAAGACAAGTTGAAATATATAAGTAGGGAAAACTATTTGAGAATAGAGTTTGATGCTATTTCTGGTTATAGAGTCGAAACACTTTAAAAAAGTTTTTATAGTACAATTTCCGATTAAAATAACATAATATTACGCCTGTATTTCCGCGAAGGAAGTGAACCTGCCTCGTTGGCTCGTTGGTCGTGTTGGTTGCTAACGCCGATCAGGAGGTCCTGGGTTCAAATCCCGAGTCGGGCTCTACTGGATTTTTCTAATTTAGATGTTCTTGTAGTGGCTCGGTGTTTGTAAATGTAACCGGTAGTTAAATTGGTGTTCTAAACTTTTCTCGTAAAACGAGGAATGTAGTACGCTCCCAGGATTTACCAGTTACGTTTACGTCCCACTATGTACCTAATAGGTGGTGAGCCTATTGCCATACACCGGACACATTTGAGGACTCCAAGCCGCAGCTAGGAAATTTAAATTAGAAAAATTCAGCAATGCCCGACCCGGGATTTGAACACAGAACCTCACGATCGGAAGTCGCGCTTGCAACGCACACCATCAACAAGGCAGTCATAACGATTATCATTAGTTATTACATAAGTATGATTTTAGGAAAATTTACAAATGTGAATATTAATTAATTATTAAGTCAGTAAACCTATTATATTATTACAATGTAATAAATAGGAGTAAAAATATTTTTAATACGTTTTATGTTATAATAGTATACTATGGTTTATATACTTGTTTATATAGATCAAAGCCAAGGCATACTCTATTTGAACCGATAGTCATAAAAATGTAGCAAAATTTCTTTCTTAATCTGAAACCACGATCCCCGTACATTAGTAAGAACGTTGAAATTATCTTTAAAATCTATTTCGCCAAGGCATTGCTGAAGGCCTTAACAAGCAATAAGGAACACTCCACACTATCATTATGGCATTTTCACACTCGTAAAACGGCCCGTAGAGTGCGTCCTGTTCTTAGTCACAGATTCTGTGCGGGAATGTCTCAGGAATACTACTACGAGTTCTCTAATATGAAGCAGTGAGGTAGATCCATTTAATCGGATAAATTGTTTGTCACACTACGTTAGATCATAGAGTACATTTTATTACTTAGATTTTTTATTTTTTTGTAGATTACGAGCATGATTTTTACAATTTTAAACAGGATTTAGCAAATGACTTATAAAATAAGATTACATGCTAATAACATTCGACAAGTTACAGCATATCTCTAAAACCTATAATTTTAATGAGCTATCAGACAAATATTTCGTATGTGGGAACTATAAAAAACCATTGAAATATTCCATAGATTCTTTAGTAACAAACGTTCATCTATCTGATTGTGAATAATTTACGTGAAGTGTGACAATAAAAATGACAGAAAAAACTCACCCAATATCTTTACTTCCTGTCAACTTTCAACAAATGTTATAGTAGGCGTTCGTCCCCGATACATATAAATATAAAACGACACTATTCTCCGTCGATATTTATAGTAACATTACATAATAAACCTGACACGTGTCAGCTCGGATTTATAGTGCGTGAAAATTGAGCAAAATCGACCGGTTCAAATCGAGTTGCCGTAGTAAGGGCAATATATTCCAGGAATAACAAAGAAGAGAAACATTCCATAGCAACCAGAACAAATCGTCGTCAATGTAGGAATTCTTTCCTCAAATGTTCTTATATTCCATTGTTGATTCTACGGTGTTCTAAAGTTGAGTTTGAATGACATTCAGAGGCGAGACGGTACCTAGGTTGTATAAAAATATGAGTATGACAACGTGAACATTTTTGTATTTCTAGTGAATATGTTGTTACATTCTTTTTCGTATCACTACAATTGTATTGCATAAAGTTCAAAATGTAATTTAACACCTGCCCTGTATCATCACAAGTTACTAAATAACCAATTTGGCATCAGATTGATCCGAAAGAAAACTATTCGTAATAATCAAAACTCTAGTAGATTTTTCTAATTTACATTTTGTAGTAGTGGCTCGAAGTCTGGATATGTGTCCGGTGTATGGCAATAGACTCGTTTCCTATTCGTAGACTATTCCGCAGTGGGACGTAAACGTAACTGGTAGAACGTGAGTGTGTTCTATATTCCTCTGGGAGATTACAGGCGTGATGTTACGTTTAAAGCACATCACTCATTCCCTAATATATGTTTAAGAGTGCACCTCATAACAATCTGGCGAACGCTTGTTAATCTACCAAGAATATGTTTCGTCACCGAACGTTAGTGTCAACAATTGCCTTCCTGTTATGATAACGTATTTGGGTTAATTAAGTAGACTAGTCGTTTCGGATAACATAACCCTTGCTAATGTAATAGTTAGAGTACCCAGGTAGAGTACTAACTATGTTTCTGAAACATTAATCTCACAATATTATCTGTTTTATGTTGATTTTGTACATTGCCTTTGAATGTTACCCAATATGCTTTGGAAAACGTAACATCACGCCTGTCATCCCCGAAGAGGTAGGCAAAAGAATGTAGGACGATCCCACGTTTCACAGTTACGTTTAGGTCTCATTATGGAATAGGTGGTGAGCCTATTACCATACACCTGGCACATATCCAGGCTCCGAGCCACTACTAGATAATCTAAATTAGAAAAATTTAGTAGTGCCCGACCTGGGAATCCAACCCAGGACCTCCCGATCGTCAGTCGCACTTGCAACCACCACGACCAACGAGGCAGACACACTACATTGTATACATTCAATATACCTTGGAATTGTAAATAACTCATCAATTATATAAAAATTGTAGGACCCATAGGTATAAGCCCATATCATGTCTACCACCTTGCAACCTATAATTGGCATTGGTCACCGTTATGAGTCATAGGGCTCCCCTGCTATATGGTAATCATTGTATTGATGACTAATCCGACACCGAAAAGGCTTTTGCATGCTCTACCTCGTCTTTCTCATTGCTGAAAATCGTGTAACTCTTGTGACTCTGTGATTCCTTGCACAAACTTCCGTGTCATTCTAGATGTAATAATAAAATATCGCTTACTTTTTATCAACATAGTACTGAATTTACATACAACGCTCATCAAGTAATTAATAATACAATTCATCGAAATTATCGCTGTTTTTATGTACACGCAGAAACAACGAAAGAAAATGGACATGAACAGTTGTGCAAGGGAACTGCTCATTCGATATTCTAATTAATATTATCTTCCAGTAAGCCCGCTTTAAATAATGCAATTTTATGTTCTTTAGAATACCGGTATTTAAAAAAAATTGGATCTACATGCATTGATTTGTGGTTGCACTTATATTGCCGGAAAACAGAAATAAAATCAGTCTGCTGTGTGTCAGTACACCGCAAATAGACCGCATTTTTAGTATTTTTCAGTAAAAATACTAAAAATGCGGTCTATTTCTCCTTCACAACAATATTCAGTTATACGCCAGTTACAAAATAAATCTTCATTACGGTTGGATATGAAATTCTATGGCCTTTTGTAACTATTGAATTACTTGATATTAGTCTTTTACCAATGAACATGTTTTTACTGAAAATATTTAGAGTCCTCAAAAAGTTCTTCCCTTATACATTACTGGACTTAATCGACAAATTTTAGGGCCTACAGAAATGGCTAATAAAATCGAATCACGTGAACTTTTCAACGCCGAAATAAAATGTGTTGAACTAAATTTCGCAATAAAATCCGTTATATTTGCAATAAACAGAGAACCGATAAACAGGTTTTATTAGAAAATGTTAAGACCTCGTCAAATGTCCTTTACGATTTAATAAAACTTCTCTTTATCGACTGGCGCGTTTTTAGTACCGCTACTGTGCGATAGATGGCAGTAAAATATAAAATGAACATAATAATTTCCGATCTGGCAGATCGCGGTATGATGCGTTCTGCCTAGACACAGCTAAATGCCCTGGCCGCATATGGGCAGCAGCGTAGGCGGGGAGAAAAGCTGTGCTCTGCGATCCTCAACCTGCATACTCAGCGTGCGGATTTGGGCATAAGCTCTCAAGGGAGGTATAAGACCAGCAGTGGACAGCAATAATGATGGTGATGATGATGATAATAATTTTCGATTGTCTTAGAAATTATACGCCTGTTCTGTGAACGGGCGTATAATTTCCTTAATGTTAACCGCATCGCCAATTAAGAGTCTAATCAAGCTACGAAAATCTCATATTCTAAGGTAAAAGTGATTTTCTAAAAACTTGTGTACTTTAAAACTAAAAGTTTGTGTAAGTTATTTAAAGTCAATAACACTTGGTTATTAACCGTTACAGTCAATGAAAATAATCATGTGTAAACACATCATCGTTTATATCGTTAAAATTAGTGTAATAATAACAAAAATGTATTGCCTATTTTTCAATTTATTTTATAAGAAAACAGCAAATAAGGAGACAACATTTACAAATGGTTACAGTCGTTAATGGATATATGCAACTAAACTCAAATAAAAACGAACCATAAACAACAAATTATAGTCTTTACAATCTAGTTATTGATAAGGTGTACGAGTAAGTACTCTTTAGCGTACTAAAGTACTTTAAAATAAAAATAAAGAAAATATAGAATAATTATGGAATAAAACCTTAACTTAAACAAAAAGGAACTAAATTATTTAGTTCCTTATTGTTTAAGTTATAAGGAAACAAGAGTTTAAAGTTAAAAGTGAAGTCCTTAAATTTAAGTAAATAAAACCTTAACTTAAACAAAAAGGAACTAAATTATTTCTAGCACCATATTCGCAATATATCTTCGAAGCCACTTAAGTACACACTCATAACCGCGCATCCGCCCAAAGTTTCATAACTGCCAATAATCGTAATGATAATGATGCAAAATAATGGCACTATGTTATATTTATTACGTTAGCAATGTGTCGTAACCCTTACAAGGCATATGTTGCAATATTTATTGAGGCATAATGTTAAGTTTCTACTCAACACCTCTTCTAGTAGCTGCCACAAGTACCAACGATAAATCTTAAGTAGTTTCATACTTGGCATAAAAATCTACATCCTTATATAAATATATGTTATTTTAAAGTATGAAAGTAATATCCGGTGAATTAGTAAATGACAGGAAATATTAAATATTGGGAAAGCATTTTAAATTGGTCCAGTTTTTTTTATAAGTCATTGATACAATGATAGAACTACCTGACTGAACTATCAACGTTTGAATATAGAATTTATAGTTTTTATACTTAATAAGTAGTCATTTACATAAATCCGAACTTTACCTGTTTATAGGTACATGGAGTACTTCTAATCAATTATAGTCATATTATCTTCAAACGTCTCGAGAAAACGTGGATACTTGAGTTTTGCATAACGTTTTTCAAAGCGTCTAAATCTATCAATCAGCACTTCAGCAGCGTTCTGAAACGTGACATGTGTAAAAAATAGAAGGATAAAATTATTGATGATGATTTTCAAAACGAATACTAAAAGACTTCGGAATTTCGGACATCTACTCTTACATTAATGGTACAATATGATGGTACACTAAGATTTTGCAACATATTGCCCGAATTCGTTGCCTATTCGTCTGTACAACTTAACGAGAGAACGAGAGAGAGGAGGAACTTGTAATTTTCCCGTCCCTCATAAATATCAATTTGAGAGATCATAACAACAAGATTATAGGTTCCAGTGAACGCTAAAATGATTTAATGCCTTTTTTGGACGTTAATTTTGGTATGAGTAAATTTTGTAAATATTGTTGAATCTATGGTTGACAGCGTTACGACCGCTGTTGGATACAAATCTGTTACGGTTACTGGAATAATTTATGACACTTTTATTGTGCAAGTTGATGATGTCATAGAATCAATAACTTAGCCTCGGTCACAATTTTTTGAGCCGCTCCACAAACAAGGTTACGATTCAAACTACACTCGAAGTCAGTTGTTAATTTTATTGTGACTGGTTATTTGAAATTAATTTTCGTTCCGAGACCGATACTTGAAGGTATTTAGACGGATGTCAAACAACTTTTTCTAATCCTAATATTAATAAAGGCCTTTTATTAGTACAAAAAAAAAATACCGAAAGAGTTCGTTCATTGCGTTCGAGCAGTTTTTATACACAATAGGTAGTACTTTTTCCCATCTGTCAGAGATTTGATGGATCGTTCTGTACACTAAGGATCGGATTTCATAAATTGTTTAGCTACCATTCTATGTAGTCTCGATTGTATTGTTTGATTAAATAGTTCAACGTTTATTGATATTTCAATTTTTTTGCCTAATAAACTGCTTTTTATTTATATTCTTACGTCAAATTCATCATAAGTTTTCTTATATGTAAAGTAGCCTTTAAAACGCTCTTGTAGTGTAGTTTATTCAGATGAAATGTTGTTAGAACACATTGTCTTCTCGTTATTTTCCGCTGTCCTAAATTGATTAAAGCCACTTGATGTTTGTTTGGGGAACTTATTGAAAAGTAAGAAGCATTTCCTTAGAGAAATCTAAATTTTTAGTTTTCATTTTTGTAATATTGTGATATTTTTAACAATTAAATTATATTGCAATTGGAATTGCCTCAGATAACTGAATGATACTTTTATTCAATTTTCTAATTAATTATTTTATAATCAAAATTAAAAAATACTTATTGTAATCTTGTTATAAATTATTATTTTATGTCACAAATAATTAATTGTAAGTACATACATTACATTGTATAATTCGTGCTTAACAAATACGTAAGTGACAAGTATGACTATGACCTAAATAAGCAAAGGAATATAACCTACAAGGTTTGAGGAATATAACCTACAA
>DWDW01001698.1:0-11186 GCA_018245635.1 Mimoniades versicolor eupheme | reverse complement strand
CGTATAATACGTCCGCGCGTCTGCACGAGTTTACTTGCGCCATTCACTTTCACGTGACGCGTAGCTCGCCGCCACGCTGCTCGTACGGAAAGTAGGCTGCAAACAATGCCCCTACACCAGTTTCTCTCTTGAGAAACAAACTCCATTACTGATTATATGTGACTATGTGCGACTCTTGTCTACGTCAGCTAGCATCTCATCTTGTTGCGGAAAAATAAGCTCTTTTCTAAATATTTTGCCCGAGTATTTATAACCCACTTGCATATGTAAATACATGTCGAGTGCTTTACTTATTTCGACTTTACCACGTCGCATTTAAGGTGCAAATTCTAATGGCGCTATTTTATATATGATTCTGAGAACTATCTTACTATGTCAATGAAAAATTCTGCTGTGGGTTTTAACAGTTTTGTTACGTGCATCAGGTACATGTTTTCGTCTTGTAAAAGCTTAAGATAAGTTAATATTCTCTATGCACAAAACAATGGCTACTTAAATATACCCAAGTTCCATTACGCAATGTCTGTGCATACATTGTCTGAAACACATTAATTTCTGTCCTCTACGTTCAGGATGAATCATACTTCAGTATCTTTAGGATTAGCCATAGAAAAAAGATATACCTAGATACTATTATAAGAAAAAGAAATCATTTATCTCATAAACGAACACGTCTCTAATATTCTTTGTAATACTTCTTTTTAATTAGATCCATACCTACTCTATGTTTTGTGTTTAATGTAGATGTTCGAGTTACGTATGTATATTAACGGACATTAGGTACTATAAAGAATAAACCTATTACCTTCCTTATACACATTTAAAATATCTTTTACAACGGATAATCTGCCATAAGTTACCAAAAAAATATATAATGTATATCTTAACATAAGTGCTTATTTTAAAAAGATGCAGAAGCACACCTATGGAGTTTCTTTCGCCGCTTCTTCTCCATAGCGGAGCATTTTCCGAAGCGGTGGTAGTTCCATCTTGACGTACAAAGTGTTGTAATTAACCAATTTTGAATAAATGATATTTGACTTTGAATTTGTTGTTATATGTATTATGTGAGTGAAGACCCTGAGAAATTTGGTGGAAAAAAAAACATTGATAAATGGAAAACGAACTGTATTCTCCATTGAGTTTAGACATTCAATTACTAACAACAGCGTGAAAATCATTTTAAAATAAGTGAGCTAAGGCTACTCAGAGGAAGTGTAAAGCAATTGCGGCGAGCCGCCAAAACACGTAGCTCGTTCATTGGGGTCGTTACGGTCTCGCCAATGTTTGGAGACACCTACATTTCGTACATTACCGCTAATACAGCTCAAAACATAAGAGCTCCCTGTTAACTGGTCGCGTAATAACCGCCTGAGCAAGTCGTCCTGACGTCGCCGCATCAGCAGTTCGGGTACCGAGATCTTTCCGCTCATTTGAGGACGATATCGCATTGTTATTGTTCTAACTCTTTTCACATTGTCCCGAAAGTTTGCGGGCTGATTCACGTACTTAGCAGTTTGTTTGAAATGTTGTTCGTTGTTTTATCGAGCTGTTATTTACTGTGTAGATATAAACTAAAGCTACGAACTACGTTGTACCAACTTCATATCTTTCGTTATAGTAAGTTCCGTTTAATAGTATTATTATTAGTATAATCAGAAAGAATCAGACTTCAAATATTTATATCCTTACCAAGTTCACGTATTATTATAATATAATTACATATTTATATGTCTTTAACTATTTTAATTTCAATTCAGTTCTCAATGTTTATTTAGTAAAATCTTCGTTTCACATAAGAGAGAGAGAGAGAGAGAGAGAGAGAAAGAGAAAGACAAGACTAAGTGCAGGGAATCGTGTGAATCGAGCAGTGGATAAGTCACTGAGGTGGTAACGTCTGACCCAGCAAGCTTAGTTGGCCATACGCACCTCTGTGTTTACCGTTTTGTTGAGATTAGTTCGTTACGCTATATACGCGACCTGACTATCGCTGCCTGCATTAACCACTAGGCCAGCCGTGTTCAAACCGGCTGACTTTCCTGTCCAAAACGCGTGGATCAAGCCATCAATGGTGGCAAGCAAACAGGACTCACTGCCTGCTCAAACAAAATTAGCTCGGCTAAAATTCACAATGGACATCAGGAATATAATGATCCAGTATGCTTTGTTCTTGAAAGTAATGCTCATTTCAAATAACTTTTAACCAACAGCAACATAACAAGTCTCACATTATCACTCACAAAGGTAGAGTTAAACCATAACTTACTTCAACGCTAACGATCTAAAACAGCAAGCAGATCTCGATATGCACTTTCTCCTTACTCACCAGGTAGATATAATGGCTATTCAAGAAACCTTTCTCAATCCATGTGGTCATGACCCCAAAGTTGTAAATGACCGAATCATACGAAATCTCAGATTAAAGTCACCTCAAGACAGCCCTCTGGTCTATTACAAAAGGTTGGAGTAGACTACTAGAAATTCTGTAACGATTCTAAATGGCCTCCTAGCTTCCTAGAAAGAAGCCGACATGATAAGAATTCGCAAACCAGGGAAATAGAAAGATCAACCCGATAGCTACAAATCGATTCGTGTACTTCCTACTTTAGGAAAACGTTACGAGATACTTATTCTCATCGTCTCAACCTCACTTCGGATGAGCAGTTCGGGTTTCGACCTGGACTCTCGGACCCTCAACAAGTGCACCGCCTCACGAAACATATTTTAATGAGCACCGATCACAACATCAAGCCGAGACCCACGGGGCCTTTTACTTCTCGTAGCAAAAGCTTTCAACAAAATCTGGAACAGTGCTTTATTGTATAAATCACAAAAGGCGCCAGACAGACTCAATTCCATCATAAGAGAGTACCAGAGGAACCACCACTTCCGCTTCATCGTAGAAGGTACAATATTCTCCCCGCGCCCCATAACAGCTGGAGTCCCTAAAGACTCCGCATTACCTCCGGTGCTGTATACGTTTTACACAAGCGATATTTCCAGGTGACCTTTGCCCATGCTAAATCAACAAAACTCTTCAAGTGTTACAAAACCACTCCATGCGTAGAACGACCGGGCCACCCTGCAATGTAGGTCATGCGCAATGTACATCCTGCACAATGTGGATCTACATAGGGACCTCCAATTAAATATAATACGACTGAGTGAGTTACTTCCACAAGCCTGTCCCATCCAATCAGAGTTATGAGAAATGCAGTTTCGTAACCGACCAGTGTGGGTGACCATTCCCTTCAGGAGACTGAGACACGCAATAGATGACCCCAACGAAGACATTAATCTTGCAAGTAGGAGACCTTTGGCGGACTCGTCACCCTCCCGAACACACCAACGTCTATTACACGCACTGTCCCCGCCGGCGCGAAAGAAGACACTGCGTTCCATACGGCAGCCAGCAGACACGGCTATTGATATGAAATTAAATAAAAATGTGAAAAATAGATTTCATTCCGTTTGGTAAACATAGATTTATTTTAAACAAATCAAATGGACCTTTACTGTACATTTACTCATAACATTATTTTGGGTATTATTTAAATCTCTTAAATGTTCTACCCATTTACTTAATTTTAAAACAGAAAAGACGCGGAGCCGCGCTGGTGAGATTCCCGCCCAAGTCATGTTCTCGTTTGTGGTACTTTAAAGTAAACGGCCTTTTTTATATTCTCAGCGTATTCTTCAAAAGTCGACGCCCATCTAAGCGTATTAATACAGACTCTTGAACACCCCTTACATGAATAATTAGATGTTTTCCAAGTTTATCCTTCTTATCTATAAAACACGCGTTTAAAATTTGCAAACTCATTCTTTTCACCTTATTGAGGATAATACATCTTAGCCGGGATGCGATTCTGATTAATGCCTTCGAGTAGAGTCGGCGCAACTTTGTCACAGATAACGGTGAAAAATAAAGGGACGTGACTCGGCTAATTCGCTTTTTACGACAACACGGTGAGAGAATGATGGCACTTTTTATTAGACTTAAAGATTTTAGAATCAAGAAGGTTTGCATAATTTGTTCCTCTTATCTCGTGTTCCTATTACTCTGGTTGAAACGATTTAGACAATTTAAAAACAATGAGATATTCTGCGTTTAAAAGTCATTTGTCAGAAAAATTATGCTACAGAGACCCATTGAGCTGTTCCGTCAAAGTGAATAGAATTGTGAAAAATAAAAACTATGAGAAATCTTTTACTGATTTGTTTATATTTCGGTGAGATACATATTATTTTAAATTAGATAATAATTTATCTGACTTTACCCACACATGCGACTAAATCGAAAAATGTTTTTTTACAGTTTCAGTGAAGGAAGTATTTACCGATAGTGAAAATGAAATTAAAAGAGGAGTTTATCCATTTGTGGTAAGACTTATAAGAGCAAATTTTTCAATGTGTACACAATTCAAACTATTTCTTCTATAATTATTACTTTAAACACATAATTTTAATTAGGTATTTTGCCACAAAGTTAAAAACGTAAAAACGTAACAACACGCCAATCATCCTCGAAGAGGTAGGTAGAGGAATGTAGAACACTCCCACAAAATGCCACAAACTTGAGCACAATTTTATAATTTTATAAAAAATGCTTCAAACACCTTTTTTCAAAGTCCTTTTTTCCCAGGCTATACTATACTACCAAGACAAATCTATAACGGGACCTTCGGGGGCTAGATTTGCCCGCAGTGCTGTTCTCGTTCGAAGGGATTGGCTGGTCTCGTCGTCCCTGGTTACCAATGACACTCAACTCGCGTTCCCAAAGAAAACTCTAATTGCGCGAGTTGGAGCTATTAGCCTCGATGTTAATTTCTCTTTGAACGAAGACGAAGATGAACAGGAACGAGAAGTAATTTTAAATTTTTAAATAGAAAGGCTCTCGATCGTTTCATTGAAATGTACCAACTTAAAAGCTACATATGTAGTTTTAAATGTTTTAATTATAATAATGAAAAATTATAGTACTTTAGTCTTTTAGAAATAATTAATGATAATTGTCAATAACAATAATAATAATAACAATATCTAATATTTTTCTCTTCAATCATAGCATATGTATTGAAAAACCATCAGCAATGTTTTCGTATTTTTGTCTACTTTTATAATACACCTGCTGCTTTGATACAGATTATAAAAATAATTCGACCAACCAACTTCAGTGCGAGTCCGTGGTGGTACAACGACATAACGCTATTGAAAACCTTGCTACCTTTCAACATTACTAACGCAGTGGCAACGACCACTTTGTCTGGCAAGCCCGACATGGACAAGTCATGCTATATCCTGGTTTTTGCCGTAAGACATTCGTTTATAAGAGCCCTTCGTTTTATGACTTCACGTCATATTCAGTATAAGAAGGATAATGTATATTTTTTATGTACATAGCATGTGTTAAATCATATTATTCCAATTTCATATATGTAGATTGGTACTAAATAAATGTATAAATGTTAATATTTTTTGCTAATTATAAATTTAAATTTTTTCAAGAAAAAATATACAAACTCGAGCGACGAGAAGTTACTGAGGCAATTGTCAGTGGAGCTGTCACCGCCGTCGAAGGAGAACTGTGGTGTTTTCTTCCGAAACGAAACCATGATATGCGCAACTGACGGTGATGAGAACAAAAACTTTGTGTACGATCCGAACTTCTGTCATGTAAGTTCCTATTTAACATTTACTTACGATTTTAGAATGAGAAATTCAATGTAAGGAAAAAGATAGAGCTGTGATAATATGTACTATATTATCACAGCTTTAGGATCACTTTATCACAGATTTAGGATCTATCTAACATTTGACAGGTGTTCACGACAAGCGTTTAAATAAGCCAATATTTCGATCCACTTACGTGGAATTTGGTGGCGGAGAATTTCATTGATGGGAAATAATATACATATTTATTGACAAAGCATTAAAAACAACAGATCAATCAAGACGGACAAGAAACAGACTTATCTACAATTAGCGCTTGCTTTTTTTGATAACGCGGTTCCGCTATTACAACGATTAAGGCAACTGAGTCGAAATATTGCCATATTAGCTTATAATAGTAAATACCCCTAAGACAGGAAAATTTTTCTATGATTTGCGCTTAAAATTGTTTCTTGAGTATTATATTGTTTTGCAGGGTAACAGTGGGGGACCCTTAATGTGTGAAGGTGATGTCATTGGCTTACAAACTTACATAGGCAACAGCTGTAAGTCGCCATATTTATATCAGACTTTGTCAGCCTGGGATGACTTTATACTTTGCGGCGTAGAAGAAAAATGTCTTTTGGAACATTGCATGAATATTTGTGAAGCCATCGATAAAGATAATATTATAACAGTGACAACCAAAGAAGAAATAACAAAGTTAACAACGAAAGTTGCCAAGGAGGTGTTAATAGAACATTCCAATGAAGATGCCACAGACGAAGAACATTTAAAGTCACCAGAAACTGGGAAACACCTAGTTATTACTGAAAGTGAAAAGCCTACGCCCACAACATCACCTAAAGTTGATATTACCACTTCTACTACAGAACGGACGCCAGTAGCGATAACTGAAAGTGACGAAAGGGGTACAAGTTTCATAAATTCTCAAACCGGTTGGCCTAAGGAGAAATATATTGAACACCGTAAAAAGCTGGACGACGCCGAGGACTCAGACAAAATCGAGAGAAAGACCAATGTTGAAGCTCAACTTGATGATCTAAAAAAGAAAAGCCGAAGTGCTGCGCTAGGGCCCGCTACGGGAAGAGTTGCTCTGTGTCAAAGCTTATTCTTAGGATTTATATTTAAAATACTTCATTACTTATTATAGTTATACCCAGAATATAAAAGACGAAGGTTGTGGGGCGAGCAGTTGTTTAAAGTTTTTTGCGCAACTTTTATATGTCCAAATTGTATTGTCCGTGTTTGAGTCAGAATATTTATTAAATTTTTTTAATACTTAATAATTTTCTTTTTCCCGAACAAAGCCTAATAGACTCGATAGGTTTGTAATATGTACTGCAAACTTACCTAAAAGTTGAAACTATTTACTAATAGTACTTTTATACTAAAAGACAGCTAGATATAACCGTTAAAAACCCTCGGCGCCGGTGCGTCAAAGTTTCGTGAATAAGTAGAATTAAGTAAGGTTGGAAGCTTAACGCCTCCACAGTTTGCTCTAATAGCATTATTAAGTTTCCAGACCGTATTGAAGGTGTACTTGCACCGTGTACATACTTAAATATTCACTTAAGTGCCAAGAACATTGGATATTTCATATTTTTTATTTATTCTGTTTCTTTCATTAATCATCTTAACTGTATGACTGCCGCTATATATGATCGTAATTATTCGTATTTGAGGAAGAAATATGTAGAAGAAAAATATCTTACGCTTATTTCGATAATATTTATTTGATACTGCTTACCTCTTAGGGGAGATACATTAGTGATGATATGTGTTCTCAAAAACGGCATAGTGCAAAATTGTGCAAAAATATAATCAACTCGTACCCGTTCGTAATACAAATATGAGAAAGGTACTACCTAAATATAACGCTAGATGTATCCGTGTCACGGCGCAGAAAGAATACATTCCTCGATCGAATTCCAGGGTATGGGTTATAAGAGGTTATAAGAAGCGACTTAACCGATCGCGGTATGACACAGCCTGCTGAGTTACGGCTACATGCCGGAGCCGCCGACGGGCAGCAGTGTAGGTGATGCGCGAAACCATGCTCTTTGATTTCTAATGCTCATGACTAGTTTGAGGATTATGGGCAAAAAATGTGGGCCTGCTCGTAGAGGCTAAAACTATGGCCTGTAAAAGGAAATCAAAATATGACATAACAGATATACTATGCGGATATTGTTGGACGGCAAGGGGACTAAGATATTTTGACGAAATAAGTGAGATCCTGGCTAATGGAGTCAGAAGTCTCCGTAACCGACGCGTGTCAAACTAAATGAAACACATCACTTGTAATAAATTCATACCAAAATTTTAAATCCATTAATGAAGCAAATGTTGTTTAAAAGCCAAATTAGGTGTTTATTATTATATGATAAACGTGCTTGGTGCGTTTGCGTTTTTGCTTTGTAAGTATTTATAGCAAATGTTGTTTTTTTTTTATTTTCGTATTTTTATATCTAAACCCGTGTAGGTTAGTGCCTGGCTGGTTAGTTAGCTGCTGAAAACCAAGAAATTTTGTTTTATTTTTTTAACGTGTTATTTTCAATTCTATAAATTTCATTTCCTATTCGTGTATGTTAGTTGAAAGGTTTTTGCCGAAATACAAATCGAAAAATGACTAGAAAACGCAATCGAAGAACGACGAACGCAGAAGTCGAAAACCTCCATAAGTCAAAACTCTATAACTCGATTTTTTTTGCATCTCCCTTGAAGTTCGACTTATAGAGGTTTTACTGTACTATACTTTAAATCATAATAGTTTTAAACAACATTCTTTGAAAAACACGCGTACGAAATCGCTAGTAAAAGCTAGTTCAAATATACCTAAGTCTTAAACATTTTTAGTGAATAAAAATTGAGCTAAGTCCTATTTTCCTCTATGTTATTAAATATTTATTATTTAACATTGCACAATTATTCCGCAAATATAAATTTTATAACAATGTTTATTAATTTAGTATTATATTAATTATTTTACTATACATTAGAATTAATATAATTATTGATGAAGAAGTTTTTGGACATTAAAATAAAGTAAGGAATACAATCTAAGTAGGTACTTAGATTGTTTTCCTCCGTAATTCAAGTTTATTTTGAGTCACTCGACTAATTTACAATGGTGACGTCAACAACCCTAATCTGCTGTTTATTTAAATTATTACAGGTTTATCTTCGGTTAGTATATTTAAATTTCGTTAAGTTTGAGTAATGTTTTTATAATGCAGTATACCTAACTAATAATTGTTACCAACTATTATCATATTATGCGTCTTATATTTTGGTAATTGCTTTTTAAATTTTCTCAATCTAAATTACTCTTAGATTCTAGATATTAGATATAAATTACTCTTAGTAGATATTGTAATACATTTTAGATGACAACTTTTCTTCAAACACTATCATTTTCAACAAAATATACCAACATCTAGTAATACTGACTATAAGTGATTTTTTTCCAAACTTTAGAATTGCAATGGAATAGAAACGCATCTTAATATGATTTGGATGTGTTGAAATTCCGAAAGAGGATCACAGTGGAAAACTGTTATACATATTTTAAAGTTGAATTTACATGTAAGGAACTTTCCGAACCGAATGAGAATTCAAAGTGAAAATCTCTATGTAAAATTGAACGATATTCTACGGACGTGATAATAGTCCTTTTGAAAATAATACCCTATGGAAATAGAGATTAAACGAGGAGCGTTATAAGTATTATTCTAGTCTCGTTTCGCCTGTAGGTTTTTATATGGCAATGTTTTTTAACACATTTTGCTACGAATGTTTTATCACCGCTCTCATATTATGTTTAAATAAATTATTAATCAATCGTTGACTTAAACACGTGCTTATATTCCTACTGACAAATTTGGTCCTAGTAATTATAAAATGCGGTAATTACATTTTTCTACTGTAGAGACGCTTCAGTTAAGTCATTTCAGGTTACAGCGTAACTGTAACCGACTCAAGGCAAGACTAAAGCTGTGGTTAATGACTACATATATTAATGTACTAACCTCTTTATAGATAAGTATATTTGTTTCAAATGTTTTTTACTGAGATATCATTAGGAATATTTTGAAAGATAAACCCTGGAAATTAAAACTTTAATAACAATGGACCATTCAGCTGAATAATGGCCGATAAATGTTTGAAGTTAATAATGTAACAAAAATGTTTACAAACAAAAAGAAAAATTAATTTAAAATCTCATAAAAAGAAATAGGCAGTTCATAAAACTTTCAGTAATTAAAACTGGAGATATAGGAGTTACTGGAGCCATGCCACCAATTCTAAATGATATTCCTCATTTCCGTACATCGTTTAAAAGAGTAGGGGAGGATGTTTTCTTGCGGGTCTTGTTGATTTGGTAGCGGTGCGAACGTCATTTTCATCGGTGAATCCCAGTCCCGAGGGTGAAAGAACTGACAACTGTCGTTAACTCATTCTGACCGTCCAAAGAAGTGTAAATAGGGGAGATCTCGTTAAAATAATAGCGTGTTTAATTATGAAGAACAAAGCTAAAATTGCATGCTTAGAATTTTTGTTCATTGTAACTTTCGCTGCTTTTACTTTTTGATTGCATGAAATAAACCTATCATTAATTTTTTACTTAAGTCATAATTACAGCACGGTAATCGGTACTATCCAAGACTGTTCGTATTTCGCATACAAACGTTTGTTTTGCTAATAACGCAGTATCTTTATTTACTTATTTTATCATTTCACTAAAATACGCATTTATCTCGCTTATATTTTATTAGTAGCAACATATTCCCATTTATTTGTAGTTTAAAAAAATTGGAATAGTAATTATTTTCTTATTATACTAAAACATTCCTTGCCATAAGTAATCTCGACTATTTTATTTATTTCAAACCAAATACCGCAATATTAAATACCTACCGCTATTTTTATTTGAATTTAAATCAATATCTTAATGCCGATTATTTGAATGAAAGCAATGTCATTGCTATAGTATTTTTTAATTATCGGTCCTGTGGGTTTATATTCTCTAAAACAATACACGGTGTAGACATTTCGGAAAAACCATACAGTTTCCATTACATCAAGAATCGCGTTGTATTTTTTTCCTAGCTTACTACTACTAAGTTTCGTTTTATCTTCAAATTCTTGTTCTAATATGTTTATTATTTACCTAATCTTACTTTTTTACCTTAATTCAGATTATGTGAAAGAAATCTACCTTGGCCTGCACAGTATTTATTTGTGATAAATAACGTGATTATTTCATAGAAAGGATGTTATTTTTTAAGATGTATCAAATAAACAAATAGACTTAAATAGAGATCTATGATAATTTGAGCTTAACATATTATGTGTTTAATATATTTTAAAATTTTCTAACTATAAATTAGTATACAAATACGATACGAAAAATATATATAGAAATGAAGAGTACAAAAGTAGCTCACCTGAATTAACAGTGAATAAAATGTTTATTTAATATCATTGACAATTGACTGCCTCGTTGGTCG
>DWDW01001697.1:0-11188 GCA_018245635.1 Mimoniades versicolor eupheme | reverse complement strand
CTTCCTACATATTTGATTGGAATACGATGACAATAGACGTATCAAACTTTTTGCGCATCAGCATTCAGTTAGAACACAACCTCATCGCATCAAATTCGCTACAATAGCAAAAGTCATAACTCAACTTATGATTAGTATATTGAGATATTTATACCTGTATTGATATGAATTAATAATGACCAAATAAATCTATTATTATAACTACTTTTTATCTCATTATGTATAAAGTTGGTGAGCATTTAATATTATTGATCACCTGTAATCTAAGGACTGAACGTAAAGTTATTTAACCTAATGCTCTGCAATGTCGTAAATGAAGAGTATGATTATTGAGTGGATATAAAAAAAGATGCTCACAAATTGTAAACGGAGCTCAGAAAATTAAAAACTGATGGATAAGCAGATGATCAAAGTGGAGATAACTTTTCGTGTTTCCGTTTTTAATATACATTATGTACATGTAGCATTCGCTTCGATTATATATTTGGTCACAGTTGCCAGTTCACATACAAAAAATACGCGTTCTATTACTATCGATAATAAGTATATTTTAAAATAATCCCTACGGAAGTAAAAATGTAATGCCGCCGTTTAATTTAATACATGTGAGAGAAGTAACATTTCCTTCAAAACCCGCTTTACTTGCATCATCGTCTTCAGCCTACTTCCGTCCACTGTTGGACATAGCTTCTCTAACGCCATTGACCTCGATCTTCAGCTCTTCGTACCCAACTACCACTCAATTTGCGTAAATCGTCACTCCACCTAACTGGCGGATTACTTTACATCTTGTGATTATGAAACATTCGCAGTGGAATGTTGTATTGTACTTGACGTTCTCCTAAAATTGCATCGCAAGGTCATGCTCGAATACCACGACGGAATGCAAGTGGCCTCGCCGCTGCCGGCGCTGATGAGAGATCGCATTTCTTCAGAGCCAGGCCGATAATCCAGCGTTAGCGAAATTATCGCGGGATGGACTGAAATAGTTTGATATTTGTCGTTCATATAAGACTATATTACTTGCAATAAGACAGACTGGCCACTTGATTGTAACAGGTCAGCGTCGCCTATAAACATTTGCTATATTCGATGGGTGACCGATGCATTTTTCTCGAAGTTACAATTCTCCAGGATGAGAATAGATGGAAGCTCAATAGCATATGTGTTTTATGTCTTAGTTTTGCTCAATTTTTTTATGCAGATTACAATCTTTGATTATTTAAAATAATTCAATGTTTGTTATTATTTATTTGTCAAATGTTTTTGTGCTGTTGATATTTTTGTCATTGGGTAGCGTCGATGTGGTTAAGTCCGGTACGTTATAATTTTTTTAAACTTCATTGAATATTAATTTTGCGTGAAGAATATAAATCATTAATTTTATATTGAAATGTAGTTAAGTTAAACAACTTTATTCGAGTCTGTATTATGACTTCAATGACTAATATGACTTCAATGACTAATATGACTTCAATGACTAATATGACTTCAATGACTAATATGACTTCAATGACTAATATAACTTTAATGACTAATATATCTTCAATGACTTTAATGTGAATGTAACTTGTTTAATGTCAGTGATTGGTGACATTTATAATATTAGCTGAAAGTGGGACTACTACCCTCCTTTGCCTATTCCTGTAGGAAAATACTGACTCGTTGATACTTAGCACATTTTCTCATCATAACCCTTGGATTGTCTGGTCGAGAATGTTCTATTAGGCATTAGGTAAGTCCTTTGTAATCTACCTCTAGGTTACCAATAAAGACTAAATAAATGAAAAGTCCAAAATTGATGGATTGGATTATATGGAAGAATGGATTATAGCTTGCAATTTGATAACAATGTATTCTCAGTAAATAGACTGCCTCGTGAGTGAACAAAGTATATCGAATTAATGGTTGGTACTACAACTAATGAACTTATTTTAACAAAGTTACCCGCTACTATTAGGTAGACAATCTTGTTTGTCTTCTATATGTACTTTTACGCCCTTCAATTAGGGATTAACGAACTGTTGATTTGGGATCTTGGTATCGGAGGGTAGGATGTATTGTTACTTGGGAGGGACGCTGCTAAATGGTACGATTTAATGTGTATAGATTACAATAAAAAAGTGACGAAATCGCAACTGAAAGTTAAGATACCGTAACTAAAAAATATAGAGGGAGTCACAGTATATTTAAATTTTTTGTGTTTACTCAAAATCTTTTCCTTGTATTCAATGATGATAGTAATAAATAAGACAATTCAAAGGAAATGAAGGACTTTCGATGGTCATAATAATGCCCGCCATTTTCATCACCGACTCTTTAACCGTTCCACTCTTGAACACGGGTAACCTTTCCGAACGAAAAAGTTAAGGTCATAGACACAGATGAGTTTAATGGTACATTTAAAGAAATTTACATAACCATTTTATCTTGTTCAATTGAATCTAATTTTGTATGTATGAAAAATAGAATCCAAAACATATCAGTCAATAGGTTTTTGTATGTTGACCAAACATGAACGTATAAAGAAGTGATAGAATTCAAGCAATGAAACAATTATATCGTTCGCTCACGATTAGCTCGCAGTGTGCACAGTCAATGCTAGCTAAGTAAAATCCTCTCTACCCAGTTTCTATACCAGTGAATTAGTTCCATGGCATTATGACTGGTGTTTTGCCATTCGGACAATGCACCACAATGAAACAGAACTGGTGTCACGAAACGGTTGGGTTTCTTTTATTCATTCGCTACACCGTTTGTCACACTTTTGACCCGAATTTTTGGTGTTACATGTATTGAGAGTTCAATAGGTGCGCTTCAATGAATGAATGTCAGTTCGAGGTCAATCAAAAACAAACGATTCTGGTGCAGTTGAAATCTGCGCGTGTCCGGCCCAATTAATTTCCAGTTTCGTTGGTCTTGGTCGTTAAGCAGCCGATTGCTTTTAACGCTAGGTAATAGTAGAGGAGACGAAAAAAAATTATTAGAACATTATCTTAAACAATCATTATTTTTCATGTTTGTATTGGAAATAGTCGTAATATTATAAATTTATGGTTCTACAGTTCCAAGCAGTTTTAATTACAATGGTAGGAATATTCAAAAGCTCTTATTGAGAACAAGTTTATTGTCAATCACAGAGAAAACATACAAACAAACGAACATTACGTCTGTATTCGACCGAACGAGTAAGCAGAGGAGTGTAGAACATTCCCACTAAATAAACAGTAATTTACAGAAAATAATTTAAGTTTTCTTAAGGTATCTTTTGATACTTTTTGTATATATAGCGTTTTTGTATATAAAAAACGAAACAAGACAAAAAAGTTTTTAAACAAAGGTTAAAGTAGTCAATTATACTCAACTAATTTCAAACTTCATTAAAACGTAATCAACTCATCTTATTAACGTACCGAAATTACGTAAAATTGTACGTTAATTGGGAAAAAAGTTATCCTCCCGGCGCTGTCTTCGTGTTGCACACACTGGTATCTTCTTATCACTCTATCGCACCCAATTTTCTCTCATCCGACACCTCATTGTACTCTACTCACTGGTATACAAATAATGCTACCCACTAATACACAATATTTCCACGATATGTTATGTTTGATATCGTAGTATTGGCAAGTTTCCTACATTATAAATTAAGTTACCTCACATTTTCTTAATTAGGCATGCAAATAAAGATTTGTAGAGGCAACGTAATAACGCTACGTCGGTTATAACATGTGTTATTTATAAGTAGCGTTTTGTACCTAACAGTCATTGCAAATTAACTGCATAGTGTTTAATATAATGTATGAGTATTTCGATAAACGTGTTAGCATTGAGGTATAAGGTATATCTCTTGTGCTCTTATATATAAATCTTGTAATATACTCTACATTTAAATGTCATGGAGAAATGAAGATTACACGTGATCCAGCAATGTTCGGAATTTGATTGTGACTCATTGCTTTGATGTACTTATGTTAAAGATTGCAGATGTTTAAATATTTACTCAGTACTACTGTTTTATTGCATTATATGTATTTATATAATGGACGTTTTATTTAATTTTATGTATTTGTAACTCATGTAATATACAACGTAATATACACGCTTGTAAACTTCGAAGGGGTAGGCAAAGTAATGTAGTACTCTCCTGTACATATACATACATACATAAATCGAATGCACCTCCTGTTGATGTCGAATATGAAAAAATTCCCAATATTTACACCTTATGACTTTTGTACTATTCACTTTTGATTGGTTATTAGTGAAATGTAGAGGAATAATTTTATTTTTAAGCAATAACTTAGATCTGAGACTTTAAAAAATATTTATTTTACAATTAGTATTAAAACTGACGAGGCGACTTGTTCAAAAGTTACACTATAACCATACAGTACATACGCAAACATATACATAAGTAACTCATCAAAACATCATCAACATCAAAATATTAGCTAACATACAATATAAATACACACATATACGACTCTTAATAGGATAGTATATAATTTACATACAAGATCTGAGGCGCACAGTGATTAAGTGAAAGCACTTTGCACAGCGTCACGTGTTCGTGAAACACGCTCGTAGCAAAGGTCTCGCCGTCACAGCTTACGCAGGCGAGGTAACAGTTCAATTAGCTATCGTACAGTCGGGTACATTATTGTATGTCTAAGCACTGCACTATTGTGCCTGGTGTTGGTATAGCAATAGGCTCACGGCTCAGCTATGATGGAACGTGTAATATACGTGTATGGTAAATAGAAACTTGTCAGATTGTAGTACACTAATTTGTCTACCCCTACGGGAGAGTCGGGCATGATGTTATGTGTGTTGCGTTAACTTTCGCGAAGTATATAGGGAGAGCCCTATATAGCCCTTCATAGAGATGAAAAAGGCCTTAAAGACGCTTTCCTTAATAGTTATATGTATATTATAAATTACGAGTACATGATTTATATACATAACGTACGCGACTGTACTGTAATACATAAATTAGTTCTTCAGTTTGGATTTTCTATTTATGGAATGAGTAGAAATATATGGTAAATTTAATATATTCCTTAATGCCAATATAATTACGTTTAGCCTTATATTCGATAGATGACTCTGCGATAGGTTGTTTCAAATCATAGCTAATTAATCAACATAACGTAATTAATCAACATAAAATAATAGTATGATATACGGGTTATTATTTATAAGTATATGTGTTAAAAATACTGCTTAATAACTCCAGTAAATGTAAACGACAATGAGCAAGAGGTTCTGGATTCGTTTCACCCGTCGGACAAAGGATTATTGGTTTTTCTAACGTGAACTTTGTGCCCGGTTTATTTTAAAAGACGCTACCCCTATTACATGGAATTAAAATCTAAGATGAAAATAACTAGTTCAATCTCAGAGTATTACTATTCTCTACCTCCACATATCCAGAATTCGAGCCATTATTAGAAAAGTTCCAGAAAAATCCAATAGTGCTCGAGACGGGATCAGAACACAGAACCTCTCGAACTGGCAGTCGCGTTTGCAACAAACACAACCAACGAGCCAGTTACTAATTTGTTATAACAAATAATATGTTATCTATACCAATGCAAAAATTATTATATTGCGATTATAAATATTATATACGTATAGATTCTTGCATACGAGTATAATGCATTCCATTATTAACGACAAAATCGTTAAACATTTCCACAGTGTTATTTATTTACACGCCATAGTGTGGCAGGTCAGTGAGGTGAGGGCTTGGTACACACATATAATATAAACCATATAGTTACAACTCGATAGATCACGTGTGGTATGTGGACATTATGATGTGTTTCGTCACGCGTTAACGTCTATCGAGAACATTGTAACCAATATTGCAGTGTATAAGAAAAAATTATAGACCAAATAAAAAATAAACACGTAATAAGTTTCAGTTGAGAGATAACGTCTTATATGGTCAGAGGTGTGAACTGTTTATTCTTCAATGTCTTATTTCAATAGTTCTACCGGAAGTATAAACGCCTCTAAGCAGTTTGAACATCTACAATTTCAATTTTTCCGTATACATGCATCTCTACCATCACACGGCTCTAGGCGCGATCAATTATCAAAAACAATAAAATATTTTTTATTTTACATACCTCCATGCTGAGACTTCTCGAATTTATGTACACATTTGCCATGAATGTACGCGTATATATTCATAAGATTAAATATTTCTTAATAACATATTATCTTTCATACAAGGTATTGGAGACGTGTTGAGAGAATGTGGCCGCCCTAATGAGGATAGCCTAAAGGGCGATAAAGAGGCATTTACGGAGTAGCCAGTGAATGTCCAGCTTATATTTATGTAATATTATATGAGCATTAGCGTTGAGTAAATTCCTATTTTACTGTGGAAAGGTAGGTTTAAATTTAACCATATTTAGTAACGCAGTTCGCCAACGGTTTTTAGGACCGCTTGGCGTATTGCTCGTGAAGGCGATCCAGTATTGATGGGGTCTACGTTTGTTCGTCGACAGCGAAGACATCTCAATAATGATAATAATGATTATATGTCTTGGCACAGTCCAAACGGGGCTATCTGATTACGGATTTGTCACGGCCCGTGTGCGGTAACTAGACAGTAGATTATCTATGTAAATTTCTAAATACATGCTTATATAAACAATTGTGGATGTAAACATGTTTATAAGTGATGTATCGGCTGTTTAGTTGCCATAGCTATCTCAACCTGCTTTGATATCACACGGTCGCATGTCAGTGTTGTTATCCTACTTTAAACTCTGGACGTAAAAATGTATAAGACGTAAATATGTAGTTTATTAGCATTCTATCTATCTCTGCAGACGTTCTTTGGGTTCAGATGGCAGTGTGTGGCGAAATTCAAAGAATAATGTTATTATTACGTTATCGCCCCAGGTACCTTGCGGGGTATTAAGGCTCCCTTGATCTCCAAATAAATCCTTCCACAAACTGGTAAATTGAGCACGTCAACTTTTGTAACTGTAATTTAACGTTTCCTACATAACAATTGAAAAGTAATTGAACGTTGAATGATAAGTGCAAATCCTAATATTTGAATAACCTTGTATGTAGTATGATTGGAGTAAAATTATAATTTTTCACGCGATGGGGACCGTACGAGCATGAAGGCACAAATTAATTGGACCATTGTGTAAACAGGAGTTTGTGGAACGCTTCCCATTGTTACGAGTTAATTTTTATTCAATAAATGAGTCAACGCTTCACTTCCACTCCTTAACTCGCCGTCTGTTACTTTTAAATACGTTTGATTCTCTTTATACAGACAGATTTTATAGAGACGCATAGACGACAATCAAATAACAAATTTGACAAATAGTGTTTTTAATAAAACATATAGTATTGATTCACTGGCTGATCACACTCTGATGCAGCCTACTAAGGCACGGCTAAACGCGCTGGTCACTTACGGGCAATGGCGTAGGCGGTTGAAGAAGCTACGTTGTGCGTACCCCAACCAGTTAGTCCAGCGTGGGGGTTATAAGTAAAACCCTCGCTAGAGAGGGCCATGTCCAGCGGTGGACGCAGACAGGCTGATGTTGATAATGTTTCGAATAGAACAAGAGCTATGAGCTGTGACCAGTATCTTGCTATTTATAAACTAAATTGCATTGTGTTTTTTTAATTGACTGGAACGCTCCTAAAACAATATAAAAATGTATTTACCGTCATTTAGCGGCAAAAATGGGTGCAACATTGCTGCGACCCCTCCCTCCAGCGCGCAATTTTAACTATTGTGGCGGTCTGAATTCTACGAGTTTATAGGTTTTTACAAAGCGTCATATACGTTTTTTATTACCATCCACAAATGTCTAAACCCATTGTTAATTATTTTACGATGTATCAAAATTAAATACTCGGTTTGAGAACAACTAAAATACAACAAAAAGTTCGCTCAAATTCGTTCGTAAATCAAGGCTCAGCCTTCGCTTTCCATCCGGCATGGAGGAAACTCAATAGCTGTTAGCAGTTATTAGCAAAACAACGAAGGATTTGCTACCTGCTGCCAATTGACATAGATTATGCATTCTGTACAGAATAGCTTAACAATTATCTGTAGCTAACAAATACTCCCTACGAGTACTGCCATCTGTTCGATTTCTGTAAAATGAAGGAAATCAGGATGTTGGAATGCTTGAGTTACTTTTTAAATGTCATTAAACCGGGATTCAAACACAAGACCTCTCGTTTGGCAGTTGCGCTTGCAACCGACACGACTGACGAGAGAAAACTCAAAAATAGTTCAAATCAAAGAGAAAAAAAGTTCAAAATCTTGCTGAAAATCGTATTTATAAAATATTATCTTTTACAAACCATATATCTTTAAATGATCTAAATAACCCTGTAGATATCAGGGTGAAAATATAAACCACCAACACTAAACGTTTCACGTCGTAACTCTTTCTGATTTTGTATTTTTGAATCTTATTATCAGCTCACTGAATTCAATTGACATACACTCTTAATCTATATGAACCAACAACAGTAGTACCCAAAGCCTTTATACACAAAGTAAACAAACAAAGCAATGTATACATAATCGTATGGAAACAGTATAAGTCAGTATGAATAATAACTGGAATTTGCAACTATTAAATTGCTAAACACAAACCTATACTGCATACCGAACAGCGAATCGTTGAAGTTTCTTAATTTATAATTAAAACGCATTAACAACGCGTTAAAACAGCAATTTGCAATTTTAATCGTTCAATTATTCAATACTAGGCTTCGTTGCTGACGGAGCGCGGCGAAGGCACAACGCAAGCCATCTGTGAAATTGAGCAACGCGAAGCGTGACCACCTGTTGTAAATTATTACTAGAAATGTGTTGGAAGCCAGATCCTGCGGTGTCCTGTGTTTACAGAATGTAGTGTTGGACGCCGTCCAAGTAAATGGAATGGCGATATAAAGATTTAAAGTAATCCGGCAGTTAGGTGGAGTGGCGATTTACGCAGAATGGGTGGCAGTGGTTGGATACGAAAAGCTGAAGATCGAGCTTAGTGGCGTGCTATCGGAGAAGCCTATTTCCAGCAGCGGACCGGATAGATGATGACAGGTAACAGTCTTATAATATCAGATGCATCTAAAACATCATAGAAAACTTAACCGGGGTGGGTCGATTGTTGAACTGGATTCGCCATAGGTCTTTCTAGAGAAGTTTTTACTTATAGTCCCCACGCTGGGAATATCGATTTGGGATCGCAGAGGACAACCTAACGAACCACCAACGCTGCTACCCTTAGGCGGCTAGACCATTAAGCTGTGCCTAGTCACACCACATCATACAACGATCTGCCGACGCTAACAATAATCCAATGCCAATAAAAGCTATTGAGTCTAAATATAAATACATTTTACTCAATTTGCCAAGAATGAAACAAGTTTATATATTGTGTATAGACTTTTCATCGTGGGTGACATCTGTCACTGTCCTCTGGGAGACATGAGAAAGTTAGGTACATTGAAACTCGAACACATTTCATCTAATTTAGGTCACCGGTGCGTGCGTCATCGTGGATTAAAATCACGTTAGTCGAACATAATCGAGTTATTATCAACATTGTGTTCAAATTAACATATTAATATTCTCTTACTATAGTCAAATACGAAGATAAATTGTGAGCATGTCGGAAGTTTAACAATTTATAGTTAATATTTATAAATAAAGATTTATCAGATGAATTGACGGTCTTAACCTTTCCATCCGTGTTTGAATTGCTGGAACTATTGTTACTCATAAATCATGTCTTCAAACTCACCAATTTACTACACGTTCTGATACGGTATACAAGTAGACCGTCTTGATCACAGAGATTTCTACTTTAGAATGCTCATAGATCATTTTTACCATCATGGACGTTACTTTTTTAAGAAACCAAATAGTGGTCACAAAATGAAAAAAAAAACGAATAGTTTCAATATTTCCTTGCCGTAATTCAAACATTAAATCGTACAAGTAAATTTTACAAAAGGTTAATGGAACTCTATAATACTAAATCACACTTCGAAAACCACCAAGTACTTTATCTGTCTATATACAAAGAAACCGTTGTAGAAACAAACAAGAAAGCCGAGAAAGCCGAGAAAGAAGGAGGGGAAAAAAAAGAGGCATAGAAAGCAAGAAGTTCACAAAAACCAAAGGTTTTAAGTGTGACAGGTTAAATATAACATTACGTCGACGAAAATGAAAAGTTCGAAAATCAAACCGTGCCTGCACTGGAGATCGTTAGCGAAGAAACTCTACATGGTAATAGTGACCCCGTATACAAATCAGATGGCGTCATTATTAACATGCTTCGACGCCGTGATTGGTAAAGACAAGCGTAAAGCGATTTTGTTCACCTTTCCTACTCACTTATGCTAAGATACGACCTGAGTGGGTCTCGACGGGTGTGTTATAACAGTATCAGTCCTGCAATTATACAAGTGTGAAATCGCCTCGATTACTACGTTAGGGTATTAATGGAAACTAAAGAAATATAGCTTCTTATACGTTACTAGACATATAAGTGAATTAATTTTCACTTTAATATATCTCGGTCCACTCGAGAACCGAGGCTTGACTTCCCAACTATTTATATAATAAGCAGTAGAAAAATTATGACCATTTAACCAAATGAGTGGATGCTAGGAGTCTTCTTGCAATTCTTATAAAGTACAAAGCTCGACTTTATTTCAGGACCCGAATAAATACTTTATACGTATCATCATGACTGTGATCCCCAAAGAGGTAGGCAGAGGAGTGTAACATACTTCTACCGTTTCACCAATTATGTTTCCGTCCCGCCGTAGAATAGGTGATACCGTTATTTGCAAAATACTCTCCGTCTTCAGGTTTTAGCCTTGTAAAGGATCCACGACGTCATCTCTAAATTCCGACTTGAAATATACCACGCAAGAATAAGTATTCATCGGAATTAACTCGGAATAGTAATTGAAAATATAAAGTAATTGCTACTTGCTGTAGTATTGCTTAGAACAACTGCACCGAGTGGAATCCCAGAATCATTTCCTTAATATTAATGTTAATATTGGATCATTGCTTTTTGTTTCAACATAAAAATAATTTCGCAAGTGCAATATTGTCTGAAAAAAAAGTGTTATTGAGGAACTGAGAACGTAATATATTTTTTCGAATACC
>DWDW01001696.1:0-11191 GCA_018245635.1 Mimoniades versicolor eupheme | reverse complement strand
TTAGTTACAATGTGTAAATCTTACCAGTAAATTGATTTATATTGAAAAAAATGTACTTTATTTAATATAACTGCAGTGAGAAATAAATTATATTCAAATAAATCATAATTTGACATTCATATATTGACATGTTTATTGCTTTGATGTTTTAAAATCTCATACAAATTCTTGCACGCTCACTACGACCCACGTCTTGAAATGGTCGTCGCGGGCGCCACGTGAGCGTAAGTCATGACGTCGGTGACGTTTTCACTGCGACCACAACGATCGTGGGCGCCTTGTGGAACTGTCAAATGAGTGTCTTGGGTGTTGTGAACCCTTAGTGGAACGCAGCCTTAGAAATTTTACGCGTCACTTATACATAGAATGCTGTGACATGATACACTCTGTTTTTTACTATGTAAGTATATCTTTAAAGTATTGAGATATTGATTATAGTTCTAGTTCAACTGTTTTAGTCAAATATAAGTCAAAAAAACAATTCACGACAGCGCGTACGTACAATTATTACGCGATAAAGTTTTTTAAAACAGAAAAATTGTTGTTATAATTTGTGTAATTTTATTAACATTTTTGTAACATTCAGTAATGCCAATGTTATTTAATTTTTGTATGTTACATTATACTAATCGAGTAGTATGAAAAGTACCTCGTGATATTAGCCTCATTTATATACGTCTTCTATGTATCCTCCCAGCCATGCAAACCGTATCACATGAAGTTATGGGAACAATGGAATCTCGGCTGAACTAAACCGATCCAGTTAAGTCCTGCTGTTTTTTATCAATCAAAGTGACAATTAATCAACATTATTATAATTAATTTAATATTAACAAATATATAGATTATGTTTAGTTAAACACCTGTTATACAGTGACATCTAGTATTTTAATTACAGATATAACCGTTGTATATTGTGCAGTGTGTCGCATCTTAAGATCATAATGAACTGATGTGTTTTCTGATATTGCTTATTAAATTAACAGAGATACGACGTTGCGCAAACATCTTTATATTTTACGGCGTTTGTTGTCTATTAGCCGAACCAATAAAAAAACGAATTTAAAATGTTGGCACTGATTGTGTTGTTTCCTTCGTACGTTATAGCTGTTCTACTCACAACAAGTGAGTATTGCCTGCAAAATAGTACCATGATACCAAAATAGTGTAATGTTATATTAGTATACACGCTGTGGTACCGCGATCAGTGGTAAACTACAGATGTCTAGGTATGTTGAAAAGAAATAAAGAAGAAAATGATTTTTTTTTTTTTTAAATAAAATTTTAGAAAAATCGGAATTACTTATTTCACAGAAATTACAGGTGTGTTTTTTTGGACGTTAAGTACATAACTTACATTTTTATACGTATATTGTATTCATTTATCATTTCCGTTCTCATACTATGACCTATACTGATCTGAGCATACAATGAAAATAAAAATATTGAAATAATTTTTTTTGCTGACGTTACTTTGTATCGACTCAAGTACAATTCGCCATTTTAGATTCGTTTCTGAAATGGTACGGCTTCTACTAACGATTTGTAAACACCTAATAGTCTCCGCCGTCCTTTTTAACGTAGATAGACCATAAATTTTCCTATCAATAAATTGATTACCTTATTCTGTATCGACAATTAGGTACTGCTGTCTCATGTTTGTACGTTTCATATACAGTCCATCAGCCGTTAATCAAATTAAAATTCCAATATATTTTTTGATCATATTCAAATAATAATTTCACAGAAATAATTCACATGTCACATACAACGGTGTCGTAATATCCACATGAAGCTAACACGCTTTACCTCTAGATTTGGCTAAAAAATGTATTTTAATATTTACAAATATTCATGACCACGGGCTCGTCGGTACTCGGAACGTACACTCGTAAAATTCTCTATGCACTGATAAATTTACTTTTAAATAAATAATCTTAACAACGAACCAAAGATATCAATCTCAAAAATATTTTTTTTTCTCCTTCCAAATTTATCATATAATTTTTGTAACCAATTTTGTAAATAGATAAAGACTATTTGAATTTTTCCAATTGTAAATTAAAAAAAGAAACGATCGTCGTTATGACATTGTTATAAATGATTAAAAAAAAATGATTACAAGGTCATAAGCGCAAACGAATCACCGGATTATCAATACCGGATGTGGCAAAGGCCTTTTGACCCCGTTCTCCCCACCCCGAGTATTCATTTAAGCGGTGGCCGCGGCGTGGTTTGTACACTTATAAGTACATCAATAGATTAAATTTAAAAGCTATATCATATACTATGGAGACATTAAGATACGGTGAAGACATCCAACTATAATATCGTCTACTTTATCACTTAATGCGCACGAATCGCAACTACTCAATTCGTCTATACATATATTGAAAAGTGTACCGCGACATTTTATTTTTCACGTGATTGTACCTCGACCGTATTATTTTCAACTCGAGGAGGACATTATTGAACAAGACGCGTAATATTAAATATATTAGTTGAATGATTTGATGGTTTATTTTATATTGCTCCATCCCCGACGCTGTCCTAGCATGTGTCCGAACAGAAAAGCACACTTTAAAAATGTAAAAACAAAATATCGGGTACACTCGAGACCTCGCAAGCTGGCCGCTATCATAAAATTCGTAATCGAACAAAATAAAAAAAGCGACATCCATATTATTTACAAAGGGCGACAAGCGAAACGAAAATGAAACATGCATTCGTGTTTTATTTTATTTTATTTTAATTTTATCAACTAGTTATTTTACAGAACTTAACGAAATACGTACATACAGCAACTAAACATTAACCGAAATTATATAAAAAAAACATTCATACGGCATCGGACTATTCGCAAACGGAAAACGAATTGCTGTATTAACCACGATTCGATGTATATTAATGTTACTATCAATAAAATATATTTGTATGGTGGCAAGACTAATAATTTTTACATTATCGAATCGGATACAGCAATTTTTGCGTCAAACGATAACGTTTCCTTAATTCGTAACTGTTCCTTTCGAGACTTGAACCGTTTTATAATATTTTCATTAGTTTACACACAAATTTCACATCAAACAGGAATGATATTATTCAAGTTTAAAATACGAAACGCGCGAATACTTTCGCACCGAACGATTTCTAAATACGCTTCTCATCTAATTTATAATAATAAGGGGGTTAAAGGTGGAACACGTTCAATTACAAGGAAACAGTTACGAGTCAATATGAAACAAGAATACTAGAGTAGGTATTCAGCTAACGTCCCTATATCCGAGCGTCGAAGTCGGCTGCTCGATCTGTACTAATACTGTTCACGCAGAATGGTCGCAGGTGTGCCTTTTATTTATATATTTTGTACTATATCACATAATATTCGAAACGTTTTAAATGAATATTTAACATCGTATTGGTGGCGAAATTTATTCGTCCTCTATATCGTCCCGCTTTTATCTGCAGACGTTTCTAGAATGCTCTGTAGGTATATGGAAGAAATAAATCCAAGATATTTCCATCGTAACACAATCTGGCGAGATTATGATTTCATAACAACAATCTTATTGAAATTTAGAAAGCAAATAACTGATATAAAATTGTATTTACTGTACAATTTAAATGATTATTGTTAAAGACAAAAAAAAAGATAATGCACGGACTTAATTTACATAAAAACAACGGCTTAGCCAAACAATTTTTTTTTTCAATGAAGACAATATATTCCTTAAGCCAATTTAAAATATCTAAATTATATAAAATGTATACATACATATATAATATAAAAGAAACTTAAAAAATCACTAAAATCGATACATAATGATACGTGTGATATAAAAATTAAAGATGCAATAAAAAGCTCTGGATATTTACAATAAATGTGGGACAGGACAACGTGGTAACGCTATGTTGGGCATTGGATAACTCTATAATAATATTATAAAAGATGGCAAACTGTTTATAGAGAGGCGTGACTGATTTCTTTACAAATTTGAATTTCGAACAGAATAACGTTCGGTCGAAATTGGCCGACCGATACATTCATGCACGAAAGTTCCATATTTAAATTTTTTACTCCATTCTTTTTGTAAATCATCGAAAATTGCATTTATTTTGCAAAATGCTACTTCTCAGTATAACAAAACGAAGGGAAGAAATAGAAAAAAATAACATTTTGCCTACTACTTAACTAAAATTTACCATGTTCGCAGGCCTCCGTGCAGTCGCCATGTTCGTGTCACTAAATGATATTAACTATAACTTCATATGTATATATTTATAAACATTATGCACATCAGACAGCCGTATCGATAATAATTTCATTAAAAGCTACATCTAGCGCGGTACATATTAGATTTTTTTTTATAATTAAAAATCGTTTCAAGATATATTGCAAGAACTTATTACGAAATAAAAACGGAAACTTAGTAGCTCCTCCTCCCCCTTCTCCCTCTCCCCTCGCAACCTCTAGTTATTAAATCGATTATACTATTTACATTGCGAATGAGAGCACTTAATACGTCCACTCAATACCGTTCTCGACTACATAATTTGTAATATTTTTATTATTATTTTTAATTTCATAAATATATCCCTTAGTAACATTATATAAATTCACGTTGATGGCCTAAATTATAATACTAAGAATTTGTAATCTGTCTATTGATAGAACGTTCTACGCCACGATTCCCCCTGAAAGCCCCTCCGCGGGCACCTCACTTGCATGCAAACACATACACTTAGTCCAAACACACATTAATTTTCAATGAATCTATCTCAAACACACTACTAAATTTAAAATATTTTTTAGCACGTATCTATGAATTTACGCGGTGAGATGTACGTACATAACGCCCGGTAAAGCAGTTGCGAATTAAATTTAGCCACTGTAGCGACGACTGTAAGTATTACAAAATGTTGTATATATATGTATATTACATTGAACGAAAAACAAAACTTGCGATATTTTCAAAAGCCCTCAGACGGGGTGTGTGTGCGTATAATTTTAATGTTAAAAATTTTGTGCACGATTCAAATTTAGCCCCGTGATAACAAGAGTACCTACAACGTGCGAGCGGAACCGACGAGGAAATTATAATGCAATATAACCAACGGTGCGCTACGTTGCATTATTGTTGCTTAATAAATAAATTGTTTATCGAGTTTGTTGGCGAGTCTTTTAAAAACATCACAAGCGTGTTCGTTATCATTTTATTACACACGGCAGTGGTTCTCGAGACGGAATTGTATCGTTACAGAACGCGCGAAATTTTTCGAAGTTCGTATGACGGGGGAACGTTGGAACTAAAAGTTTCAAGATGGCGGCGATGATCAAACACAACTCAACAACATGCCGTATATAAAATGTACCGGTAATAGTTCTTAACACTAATTTTGAATTACTTTCATTTCGTAAACTATTGATCCAAAAAAGGAAATAACCGTTCGATTTTTAAAAATGACCAATATTTATACCTACGATGTTTCGACTGACGGTGATAATAAGATTAAGCGACCGTGTCGATACGTCTCGTATTGCGGGACCCTCATGGAAACGGTCATCCACGAGTGTATGGATATACGTATATATTAAATAAATTATTATTGTATTGACATGTGCCGTCTAGAACCACCGGTTGGAGTGTTAAACCTATAGTTATTTATGGGCGTAATGGAATCTTGACTCTAAATCACTGCATGTGAACACATTTGAGTCCCTCCGGCCGCCGTATCACCCGTCTCGCTCGCGCGCCACACACACTACAGTATGCAGCACGACGCGGAACAACAACTGCTGGAACCGCCTTTACTCTTTTGTCGTTGATCTGAAATATCACAAGAAAAAAAAATACAAATATTATCATATTTCATGCTTAATTTGGATTAGAGAAATACCATAATAACCTCATCTAGTTGCACAACAATAATATAATTGGCAAACATATCATCTATATCATCTAAAATCATAAGCGTCTATATTATTTAGCATATCATGTACAAAATTTTATGTTTGCAATTATGTTTTTGTTTGATATACCTATTATTATATTTATGAATATATAATACATTTCAAACAATTCAACAATATACATAATTATATACAAGATTAGCGATTAACATTAAAGTAACTAATGAAAATATTATAAATTCAAAGTTATGAAAATGTACAAGTAACGAACTTACAAACTCTTGGGAGGGAGGAGGTTTTGTTGGGGGGAAGAGGGTTGGGATAATGTTAACTCCAACGAACTTCTGCAAAACAATTAATGATTTTACATTAAATTGTTTAATGGAAATACGCGTTTCGGTTAATTACATTAAAGGGTGAACATGCAAAAGGACTCGGCTGCGATATAACAAAAAAATTGAGTTTGACTACATTTTGAACGACACAATTTTGTTCGCACCTGTTCAACGATCTAACGCCTCGAGACTTTAGTGATAATAGAGAATAAAAGGGAAGGAGTTTCATCTTATTACTACGTAACAACATCACGTCCGTGGCTAATCTATTCAGGAATCTACTGGAATCTCTGGGTGTCATTTTTGATACAACACTTTTGCCCACAAACGAGTATTTACCATTTTTAATAATAGTACAGTATGAGTATAAAGTGATTATCAAAAGTGGTGATTACATATAGGCAAAACCGCCTTTGGACGCGGCCAATGTCTAGCTAGCGGTGGCCTGCAACCGACTGATGATGATGACAGCGAAGAGTTACATTGAGTGTGATATAATCGGAGTGCTGACCGTGAGAGTTGGGCTCGGGCAGGTGCTCGCGCGGGACGAGGTGCATGACGGTGGTGCGCCCCAGCGGCAGACCCAGCGCGCCCAGCGTCACCGAGCTGTGCAGGAAGCGCCCCTGGTAGATCAGCCGCAGGATCTCCGCGCGGGACACGCACTCCGACGCCCAATCGGCTGACAATCGACAATTATTTACGTATTAATTCATTAGTTGGACTTTCGTGGATACTAAAGATTGATTTTTAATAATTCAAACGTGTCAATAATATATTATATTGACAAATTAAAGCGGCAGGAATGGAACGCAGTTATTTTCAAACGTTCCGTGACATCATCATAAAACCAAACTGCTAATTATATAATTAGCAGTTTGGTTAATCTTATAATTATTTTAGCAGTACTTTAGGAAGAAATTTAAAAAAAAGATTAAGCAGACAAATGTAATAATTACAAAAAATAGATTTTTTTAAACATATTTTTTTTTATTTGCATATTAGTGTATCCGTACGAAGTGTGACACACAGGTGATATACCACATAGACAATTATATGACATTCTACATTGTAGATTAATATGAAATGTATCCAGTATAAAAATGTCGTAAATGACATTGAACAAATGTTATTGTTATAATTTGCGATTCGGAGATATACTTTTGATAATTTTTTCTAATATTAAGAAACTTAAACGGTACAAACATTTACGTAATACGTATTAAAAGACTGATTTATTAAGAATTAAAAATACTAAATTCTATATAACTGAAAAAAAAAACGTTTTGACATTAGTTATTATTTGATGTAATTTATAAATATTTTTATAAATAAAATATCAAAAATGCATTCAAGGAAGCTATTATTGTTCATGCCTCCAGAGAGATTTGAACTCTCGACCCCTGGTTTACAAGACCAGTGCTCTAACCCCTGAGCTATGGAGGCTTGTACACGAGGCTCCGTAAATATTCAATGTACTGTAGCGCTAGGCGCGCGCCTGTTTCATACACAGTACGAGGTTAGTTTACATGTTTGCGGGTAGATGGCGCAATCTTCAATAATAACTAAATACTTTTCACTATTATCGCATGTTCTGTTTTATTCAACATTCAAGTATAAAAAACATTAAGATTAGGGAAAAAAGAATAGTTTCCTCGTATTTATTCTCTTTTTTTTATCGAATAAGCGTCAACCGCTAACTTCTAATCATCCCACAAGATTATGAGTTCACGCAGTTTTATCGGTACTCAGTTCATTTATAATTTTAATTTAGTTTTTACGTACCAAATAACGTTCATTGGTACGGAATCGACAACGACATGTTTAACGAATTTTGATATTATTATTGACATCCCAGGGAGGTGATATGAAAAAAATCAACAAACTGGAATACCCATTAACTTTTTAAACACATTATTTTGTTCAATCTAAGGTCACTCATACAATGGCGGTTGTTTTGGCTTGCTATGATACTTTTATAACATCTAAGTAAAGGTGGGAAAACTCAATAGTAGCCCATAACAATACTTGGTGACTTGTGAATCGCCGGCGGCTGTCCCTTATCTCGTTATAGTACGCCATTATCCTCCCTAAACATATTATTAATTGGTCCATGGCAAGTCATCACCAGTTACTGTACAATTTAATATATGATCTAGTCAATATTTTTATTTTACCTAAACACAATAAGTGGCATCAAGTAAGTCGGAATAATTTCGACCACTAGTACTTGTCATTAACCGACACAAGAAGCTCACTCAGATACAAACAGATATTAAAATTCGTCATACACGTATTGGATCCGAACATAAGGCCCGCGATCCTCCATCGGCAGCATTGTGACCTCCGATTATCAAATAGTCACAGAACAGTTCATTCGTCTTACATTGTGGACAGCCGAGTGGTACTGACGTCGTCTGACATTACAAATCGAATAAACCAGCGCTAGCTGGGAACATTTTATCGCGATAGCTTATTTCATTTGTTATATTCTAAGACGGAGTCTTGGATATTTTCTTTGAAACGCTTTACAGCATTAGCGTTGGACTAGACATTGAAGAAATTTGAGATGAAGAAATTCTTCAGAAGTTCAATATTGATCAATTGCTAGCAAGTTTTGCTTATTCTTAGAGTTCTGGTTAACTGCAGTATTTAGAAAGAACTCTTATAAGTCGATTTATGTCAAATGCAAATGCAATTCATTACCCATTAAAAAAAAAGTAAAAAGTAACTTCACGCCTGTAATCCCCGAAGAGGTAGGCAGAGGAATGTAGAACATTCCCACGTTTCACCGATTACCCATTAATCAATTTTAATTTTAATTACATTGAAACTTCCCCCTGCACCGCATATATCTATACTGCTGTTTTTTTTTGGAAGCACCTGGGTATTCCCAGCTTTAAGCACAACCATAACAGTGTTCCACAATTCCAATAGGAGCAAAACGAGAACTTATAATGACCACATAATCGCCACGAAGACCACCAATTCGCTCTAATCAGACACCAGAACAGATTTAGTTGTCTGTTCTAAATCTACATGTATAAAGCTAAGCTACGGATAACCTTCGGTGGTATTTCTCGTAGTACCTAAGAAACAGGAGATCACAATTGTTTTTTGGTACAAATTCGTATTGACATCACACGAGCTGGGTGACTGACCCGGTACAACGTAGCGTACAAAGCGAGGCCATGTCCACGCGCCGTTAATTATTCTATTCTGCGGCTCCGTGTGGGCGCGAGCTCTCGGCACGAGAGGAAAAAAATATTTACAGAAACATTGGTGACATTAATGTCGAATTTTTTTATAAATAAAATGCTGAATATGTTCTATGTAAATGACTACCACGTTATCTTGTGTTATTCTATTGTTTTCATACCACGTGGTATGCAATAATGTGTTTTTATATTGCATTGCGTGTAATATACTATTGTATGTATGTAGGTCCAATTGTAAAATATGTAATGAATTTTTTTTCACCGTTAAGTAACATCATACAAACTGTGATAGCTTGGTAGTTTAGATTCGAATCTTCCACTCTGGCAATTTTGCGGGTTCAAATCCTATCCAGACAATTTATGATACACACCAATAGTCATTGTTATCGGAGAGACGACACAAGGACTTATTCTCATCAGTGATGCGTAGAGCGGTAGAGCGGTAGAGAGCCAGCGGCGACTTTCGTTGGCAATGTCTTCGTAACGCTCTAGTCATTCAGTTTCGATCTACGAAACAGGCTCTTGATACAAAAAGCGTTCTTGATCACTTTCCATTTGTCTTTCCTCGTGACAGACAGGAAGTTACCGGTTTTCAAAATTAATGTTTCATTTCGTTTCAAATGGGGCAGTGGGGGCGGTTGTAGGAGAAAGGGAGGGGGAGGAGCAGTTGTAGGGGAGTGGCAGGGGGGGGGGGGGGGCTGGCGTTATAACCGTTGTCATTGTTACCGGGCCTGTTGGAGGGGTGATTTTATAAAGGGGTAACAATATCGGTAGCTTTTACTTAAAGTCTATTACGCGTGAAAATAGATAGAGAAATTTATTTCTCTAATATATTTATACATATTTCTACACTATACCTAAGGCTTTTCCATCTTAGAATTCCTAGTAGTAGTTTGGAGTCTGGCTACTCGTAGATGTTCGGTATATAGCAATAAGCTAACTGCCTGTTTCATCGTGGGATGTAGAACAGAACATGTGAATCGTGGGAGTGTATTAATCTCCTCTGCCTAACCCTATGATGTGCCCTATACAGGCGTAAAGGTGAAGCTGTATTCAGTTTTTATACTTATAATTTGGCTCTCATTTTAGTCGTGAAAACGACATAATTGAAATTATGAACAATACATTTGACCTTACAATCTACATTCCTATCTACATACATTTATATAACGAAAAAGATATACATGTATACATTGGTTTAAACTTGAACACAAGACATAATTTCATGCAACTCGTCAATTAACAACTCCCGGTGAATAAAAAAAATGGCCAACTTATTATTCAAAGAGAAACATTTAACTATCGCGCATTGATATACAATATTGTATGTAATACGGATCTGTCATGTACACGGCGCAGGGGAAATGACAAAAAGAAATTTTATGTCAGCAACAGACGCACAGACGGAGATAGGAAGAGTCTAAAATAATCCTACTCGACGAGGCCTAGCGAATAATACAAAAAAAAACGTAACATCACGCCTGTAATCCCCGAAGAGATAATTAGAGGAGCGTAGTGGTGCACCTCCCACGTTTCATCAGTTACCTTTACATCCTACTATGAAATAGGTGATGAGTCTAACAGCGAACAATATAATATGAAAATAAATAAGACTATGTAAGACTCAATATGTCAGCAGACTAATGTATAAACGTAACTTCACGCCTGTAATCCCCGAAGAGGTAGGCAGAGGAATGTAGAACATTCCCACGTTTCACCGGTTACGTTTA
>DWDW01001695.1:0-11192 GCA_018245635.1 Mimoniades versicolor eupheme | reverse complement strand
GGCAAAGGGGGGGGGGCGGGGGGGCCGGGGTTCCGGGGGTGGCCTCTCCGGCTCCGCGGCCGGCGCCCCGCGCGGGGCCCCCCCCGCCCCCGCGGGCGGGGGGGGGTGGGGGGGGGGGGGGACGGGCACGGGCGCGGGCGCTACGCAACCGTGCACATTCATTACCTTCGTCCTAGTCGAACCATTTAGTTGTACAGACAGGTGTTTAAAGAGCACAAAATAAATTTGTGTACATTAATGAAAGTAATTGGTCATAATCCGCCGATAAAGAAAAGTAATCCTTGAAAAAATATTACATGGTATGTTATTAAGTGAATAATAAAAGGGCTTACAATTCAAAGAATAAAAGAAAGTAGTGGATTCAATATATGTAATTCAAGCCGCGCTTCGCCTTCTACCTTAACAACAATTGATGTGGTAAGGACACGACAAAATATTTTGTTTCGTTTCAGGATATGGGAGCAGTTGTTGAGTATCCCCGGCAACAACTACTGTTGCGACTGCGGCAGTCCCAACCCTCGCTGGGCCAGCATCAACCTTGGGATCACTCTCTGTATAGGTCGGTATCCAGTACAGTTATCGCTCAACTAACACTGCTTCTCTCTGCACCGTTCACACTACTCTCGGTCCTTCTCTAGTTTGACGATACTAGAATTGACTATGATTATTCGTAAGCCATAAATTTAGGTTTCTAGAGTTTTCCACAAGGCCAATTGCTATCATCTTATTGGCGAGAGCTTTGAAATTGTTTCATTCGATATGGGACTCTGGAATCGATAGAAAATTCTAGAATAACTTTTTTAGAAATTGGAAATAATTATTTTTTTTACGATTATTACGTTAAAATTTAAATTTGGAAGATATTAGTAAAATTTTTACAAATGTTTCTAAAGTGATCACCGACAACGATAAAAAGGTTAAGAAACCCTATCCTAGATGGAAGCACCGTCGCCTTTCATAGGGCGTGAGTGAACGTAGAACGCAATAATGTAATGTAGTGTTGGGGCGTGCGCAGAGTGCTCGGGCGTGCACCGCTCGCTGGGCGTGCACGTCAGCAAGGTGCGCTCGCTGACGCTGGACGACTGGGAGCCCGACGTCGTCAAGGTGCGCGCCACGCGAGCCCCGCTGCTCTCCTTGCACCCCATTGTAGTAGCCGCTTCATTACAATTTCAATGTAAACTAAATTAAACGAACGTGTAATGTAAAGCCTCATTTCTGTATGTATTTAGTTTATTCTTAATTCGTTGGTAAATTGTAATGAAATTTGATGTTTAATTTGATCCTGTTTTTGAAACAGGTAATGGCGGAGTTGGGCAACAACATTGTTAATTTAATATATGAGGCGAACACCGAGGGCGCCTCCATCCCCCGAGCCACCCCCGATTGTGACACGTATGTCGTATTAAAAAAAAATTCAACTGCTATATTACAATGCAGTACTTTTAAGATATATATGTACTATTATATGATAAACAAAACTTTTAACAAAATAAAAAATCGACTTCATAAAGAAACAAATTAAAATGCACTAAAAAGTAAAAAAAATATTCGTCAAAGTCAATCAAATTATTACGATAATATTATTATGTAGGTACAGCTATTGTTATTTTTATATTCGGCGTCAGCCAAAGAAAAATTACAACTTTTAAACGAACCACAATATACTGTGAGTACCTACTCTGATAGACCATCAAAATCTATATACACCCATTTACAAATTAACTTTTAATTTACATATCTCGCAGACCTACCTAGGCTGACACCGACTCCAAAAATAACGATAATTGTACCTACACTATATTATCGTAATAATTTGATTGACTTTGACTAATTATCTTTCACGTTTTAGTGAATTTAAATTTGTTTTGTTTTTGAAGTCAGTTTTTTGTTTTGCAATTTTTTTTTTATTTGATATATACGTTTTATAATAATTGATGTTTAAAAATGCATAATGCATTTTTACAATGCAAAATTTATAGGTAATTGGTTTATCAACATTTTTTTATATTATCCTTAAAATTCTTTAATTAATGATTGGAACAAAATTTACTTAAATTTCTGCTACGTTCTCGAATCTTTCAATTGAATTCTGAATGAAACAAAAAGTGTTATAGTAATTCCAGCCTCTCGAAAGCTCGTGTGACATTTGTAACTGTTTTCTTCGTTCGGTTCTGAAAAGATACAATCGTTGTCATCAGGTCTACGGGAACAAAGGTTAGGCTTTTATGTAGAATCGTGCCACGTCCGTCGGTGCAGTGACAGATTGACAGGACAATGAGTGGAGATAGGAGAAACGGTAACTCTCGTTCTTATAATGGCTAGTTTCTCTTGACACTTTTGAGAACTAGCACAAGTTTCGGAATGTCTCCGCTTGGACTACAAGACTTTTGCGTGGATAGTTTTTGAGAATGTTATCCAGGTATCCGAATATCTTGCGAGGAATATTAGAATTCATAACGATACTTTATTTCGTTTAGGATTTATATTTAGGTTGCCTACAACAGTGCAACAGAACTGAAGTCTTATATTTTAAATGATTCATTACAGTGTCATTTTTCTATAAAGATTGCTAGTATTGACACACATGTTAAAAGGTACCGTTTTATGTTATGTCCTAACAAATTTGGAGTGACGTCGCTCATTAGGGAGGATGTCCAGCGATCTACTGAGACACGGATGACAATGACAACTTGTTAAAGGATAGTAAAAGTTTGGTAGACTATATTATGCATAATAATGAGATAACAAAAACATAATATTAGCTTTTCCTCTTTTACATCCCAAGACAACCAACAACTGATAAATATATATGTACCTATAATATAAATTTCAAACATTTTGCTTAATGATATACAAAATAATCATATTACGTCCACATTTTCAATGTCATCAGTGCTGATCAATAGCTATCAAGTCGTAAATACAAACATAATACGACTTTTACAACGTGACGTTCGCTGGCACGGAAGCCAGCAATTCGAGTACAATGGTTGAAGGTTAAGAGATCCAGTCCACGCACAAAGAGAAACATTCGAGGTTATTCAAATTACATGTCGACAAACGAGTGATTGGTATGACTTTATTATTACCCCCGTTGCTATTGCATTAGAGCGCACCTAAAGAGCTCCTGAACAGATTAATGTGAATTTTTCTACACTAACATATCATAACGCCTTCTAGACACACATAAATCACGCCTTTATTTCCCCGAAAGGGTAGGCAGAGGAGTGAAATACGCCCAACTTTCACAAATTATAGTATACGTCCCGTGGGATAGAGGAGTTGTCTACATCAATAGTGTTAATCTACATCGGTCCAGTTAGTTCTGATCAGTATGTTGTATGTTAGTATTTGACGGGCATCTACATTGACCTGACGGCTAAGACGGTCGCTTCTACTGTGCACATGGACCAGCCAATCACTCTAATCGCACCGAAATACACACAAACAATTGTTTGTTTCAAACAATTTATTTAACAGCAGCAAAATATTTAACGGTAGCACTGCCACGGGCAGACCGTGTAAGTATTCTACCGACTACATATTAATTAAATATCTGTATATTTTAAAACGTACCATCACACCATAATCCCCCAAAGAGGCAGGCAGACTAGTGTAGCAGTAGAAGAACATTCCCACGTTTCACGCGTTAAAATCTGTGTATGTTAATTCTTAATGTATGAAGGCATATGAAGAGTGTATTTGAAGTGAGTGATGTAGAGGAAGCAATTTTGGTCTATGAGGATAGCGATGTTTGTTACTTGGTGCGCACTGTCTACCCCATATGGCGACGAAATGTTATAGTACTATATCTTCTTTACAGTGTATATTAATAATACTCGGAAATAAGCATGATAATGTAATCTCACTCCGACAATAAAACCTCTGTCTTGCTTCGTCATACATGAAGCGTGACTGGCATCGTGTCATCACAATTTTCCATGAGAATAACAATTCGTTCATAATCTTGAAATGTATTTTATCTATTCTTAATATTTTTGTAACTACTAAGTCAATGTGACCCTTAAGTTGTAGTTTAAAGGATTTTTTTCTAAAGACTCGATCTATTATTTAGATGGAGGATTGAAAATTATTTGACGATATCAAGGGGAAATTGTATTTTTTATATTATAGAAATAATTAACGAATAATGACAGAATGATTATAAAATCTGCCTAAGGCTTCAGAATCTATTTCTCATAGGATTTGGGGTACAAATCCCTGGACTTGTAAGTTATGACCATGATTTAGTGATAATTAAGATTTGTAACGCATTTCTCCATCAGCCTTCAGATGTCAACTGCTGGACATAGAAATCCCCTAATCGGCGCACTCCGTCCGGTCACGGGCTTCTTTAATCCAGCTGCATCCAAGTACTTTCTCAAGGTCGCCAAACCATCTAATAAGAGAAAAACCCTCGCTTCTTAACTCGCTTGACAATACAATTAAAAGCATGAATAGACAAAGGTGACATATTTGAACAATTCTATTTTCTTAACTCATAATATAAATGAAGATATTATGTTACATTATTCTTTCAGTTACATGAAACATTTCTAAAACTAAAGATAGCTTGCGTAAGTATCTATAGCTAATGTTGTAATACGCAACCACTGAAATATCCATTTCTGTGAATTTACAGTTTATTATAATGATACCTTCATCACCTATCAACTACCTAACCCGTATGGACCTGGCGTGAAAATATGTATGTTTGTTTGTACCTTCATCAGCTGGTGTCCGAGTGTTCGCGAAATGTAACCTATGTTCCGTAAAGTCCTACGGCGAGCTCCCGCGGCGCGCACGAATAGCCCGCCGACGTGCCCCCACACGCGTGGACACGTGCATGCACCGCTGTAGCCCACATCGCATTCGTATCCGCGCCATTAGCTCTATCCACACTCTATTATTCTATGTATATCTACTATTCTTTTTTTACTTTATTTATTATTACGTCTAGCAGCGGTTAGGAGTCTGGTAATGTGTCCGATGTATGGCAATAGGCCCACTCCATGTTCCATTGTGGGAAGTAAACGTAACTGGTGAAACATGGATGTATATTACATTTCTCTGCATACCTCTTCGTGGATAACGTGTAGTGTCAGTGGCAGTAAAGTGACACAACCATATTGAATTCAGCGTAGCGCGTATAAAGATTTCCAATAAAACATCAGTAGCCACTCATCTAATTCATAATATCAGACTTTCAGCCAATTCGGACTCATACATATATGTACAGAAATAAGATACATTACAGGACCTCGATTAAGAGCTTTGAATGAAGCAAGGTTGTATACATTTTAATGTTATCAAAGTATTAACCTTTAATATCACTTAAAATTAATTGAATGTAATTAAAATATTTATAATGTATACACCGCACTTATTTTTAAATAAATTAAGCTGAATTGAGCGTAACTGTTGATACGCTATCGCGAATGCCGTAAGCCGCTTTGCTCCAGTTGAAAAATTTCTATACGATTAATTACTTATTACGATTAACTTTAGTAATTAATCATAGTCAACTGTCGTACTCACACCAATTAAACGCTTATAACCTCATCAAAAAGCATTTTGTAACAGACCTGTGACCTATAATCACATTTATCGACATTTTGACAGTCCGTTTCTTGGACATTTCATCCACATACAGTTGCAGCGTTTCTCTTCCAACACCTGTAATCCGTACTATGAAATAATCTCGACATTAAACAGAATGCTTTAGTGAACAAAGCTTTAATAAGTTCAAAATGAATCATCATCAATGGTAACCAGTGTTCAGGAATAGACGGATAATAAATATTTTCTCACTTTAAATACATACCTCACCATACGTCTGCGCCATCATCATCATCATCAATCTGTTCCATTTCACTGCAGGACATAAGCTTCTCCAATAGCAACGACTGACCTCAATTCAGTTATTCCACCTAGCCGCTCCTAGCTCTCCGTATATCGTTACTACACCTTGGTAGAGTATGTAGTTTACACTAGTTTTAAGGAGTATAATTTACGCTAATACTGTCACCGTTAATGTATTTAGAATAACAAGAGCACAGAATAGAGGCGCCGTCAAACAGTAACAAAGTAGAGATTTGACACCAAAGCCTTAATAACTTTTACAATAACACTCAATGAAATACGGTTGAGTTGGACCACAACTGAAATATTACAGCAATTATAGAATAGGAAACTACAATTAATGTGTTAAATTTAAATTATAGAACGCGACATTGTTGGTTGTAGAGCTATGAAGCTAATATTTTATACGAACCAAACAATGAACGCTACATTGAAAACAATGAGTTTAAACCAATAAATTGGGCTCTCTACACACTGTATAATTAAATTCCGGACTATCATAAATCCAAGCGGTAATAGCGTTCACTAATTTGTGGCGTGCTTTATCCGGTGGCTTAGCCGATTATGTAATAAAAATCGCATTAACATTTTAATGTTTACATTACTAATCCTCAAACAAAATATTAAAAACTAGTATTTCAAGATTAATTATTAGAATAATGTAACGTAACATCACGCCTGTCATCCCCGAAGTGGTAGACAGAGGAATGTAGAACACTCCCACGTTTCACCAGTTACGTATACGTCCCGATATGGAATAGGTGGTGAGCCTACTGCCATACACCGGACACATATCCAGACTCCAAGCCACTACTAGAAAATCTAAATTAGAAAATTTAGCAGTGTCCGACCCCGGGAGTCGAACCGAGACTCTCCCGTTCGGCAGTCTCACTTGCAACCAATACCACCACCGAGGCAGTCGAGTAGAATAATATTTTTTTACAACTGTACTGAGATAGCCGCATCCTGAAGATCTCAGAGATTTGAATTGCATTTCATCCTGAATGTCTGAGATTTATATATGAGCATGCATTTCGGTTTTTATAAAATTATACGCTTTATAGTTCAATTCTAATTGCTTTAACGGCGAAAGAAAACAGATCTTGGCTTCTTTTAGCATTAGGCTTATTAGCAAAAGGCTCGCGTTTGATTTCGACTTCCCATGGTAGTAACCGATATGCAGCCAGTTGTCCATATGTCCAGCAGTAGAGCCATAAAAAGATTGATGATAATCAAATTATATTACAGAATTTCCATTTTAGGTATTAATGTTATTTCTTATGAAGTCGTTCATAAAAAAATTCGTTTCTGTAGTTCCAATTTCATCGGTGCAAAGATTTTGAGAAATTCTCCATAGTTTTGTGCATGACTTTACACTTCTTATAAACTCAACCTCTACATACAGTAATTACTATTTTCACACATTTTAACTTCTGAACACATTATTTCTTGTCTTATTTTTTCGCTAGTATTTCAGCACTGTAACTGAAATGTTGTGACATTGAGTAGAAACCTTAACAATTATAGGAAAGTAAACTGCGATAATTCTACATGCGTAGGCCTATACGAGACAAGTGTACTCAAGTAATTGAACTTCAATGTAAAATAAATACATACATATGTATAGAATGCATAACGGTTAAACTGTCGTTGACTCTTATAAAGCATTAATATTTTCCCACTTACTCCCAGAGGTTGCCAATACTTACGATGTCCTGAAAGTACATTATAAAAGTACTCCATTAAATATGGTTTTTAAGAAACGGGTATATTTTTTTCTTATAATACACTATAAGTTAGTGGGTAATGAAATCGAATTGCATGATTCTAGTTGAAAAAAAAATCATGCTATTCCCACAATTTTCATACACCGATATTAAGTCCTACTCAATACCAAATGGCGCTCCATGACATTGTCAGCTAACTCTAGCATTGGTATATTGTAAGCTTTTCCAGAAAATCCATATATTATTTTGCGTAATTATACATACTTATTATGAAACACAAGAGGTACCGAGCGATGCTCAAGGGACTGCAGACGTTATGCATCTGTCTCCAGAGAGTCACTTCGTACATACATCTGTATTAATAATAATAATGCCGTGAGACAGCTTCACACTCATCCATATGAACCCTAATTAGGTAGAACCTGTGCTATAAAAGTCTAACACCTAAAAAATATGTGTAGATATACTTTTAATATGTAGACACTTTGAACAAAATCTTATACGTATTTGTTAAGTTACTGAAATTCAAATGTAAATATGTTAGTTTCAGAACATGTACTTAGCAAAAGCTTTACCACTTTTAACGGTTATCCAAACTTTGTTGCATAACTGCAGAAATGACATGGATTTGTGCTAAATCGATTGAATCTTTAACGTGCTTAGTGAATCAGATTACTACCAAATATCATAAAGTATGATCTAATTATTAAAACATTCCAAAAAAAGCGCTCAAACACAATCAATCACGTGAAAATATTTGAAAAGAGACAAACATAACGTAATTTTAACAATGACATTTTAAAAGCAATAAAATATGGCAGAAAACTTGCGGCATTCTAATTCCGTGGCGGCGGTTGTGCCAAACGAAACATGCGAAATTGTAAATGTCACAGATAAAATACGACGGAATACGTTGTAAAATAATTATTGTCTCTGTTTGTTAAGGCCGTATCACATCGGTAAACCGTGGCGACATCGCTAAACAATGGCTATTGAAATGTATATTATTTATGTATGGGATTTATGAAATGCATGTAATATTATGTTTTGTTATATTTATTTATTTATTGATATTGTGAGTATCACATCTACCGACAATATTCTATTTTTTTGATTCCTAAATATTAAGAGTCCATAGAATCTGCTTACGTAGGTATCGTTTCCAAAAAATTACTATCTAGAATATTCAGATTCTTGCTTCCTTAGCTCGCTCGTCTCGCTGATTGGATAGAGCCCTGTGAGCTATCGACCTTCAAAACAGTTCGCTGATTTCATTGACCTACAGTCGCTGCTAGATTTTACGTTATCTTTCATAACGCTAACCTTGGAAATCTAGTGTGAAATAGCCCTTAACGTTAGCTGCGACCGAGTTTTCGAATAAATTCTTTTTTAACAACACCGTGGCACAATCGTAGATCTTAATAATTGGCTCTTTAAAGCACTGCGAGAATTTATATATCAACAGAAAATTTGAGATATTTTTCATGTTATGAATGTGAGTTGTGGATTTTTTTGTTCATCCTTATCTGTAAACTCTAGTAACTTTATAAAACCAAAAGAGTTTTACGCACTTTCAGATATAACAATTACACAGGGGACCCTACGTGTTTGCAAAGGTAATTAAATACACAATTATCGTGCACATCACAAATAAACACATCAGTTTATTGATAAAAAGATAACAAATCCGCTCGTCTATCAGTCAAAAAATGTTAAACAAAACACACCAAAACAGCTAACAGTGAAACAAAAACAATCATTTTTAAGTAACAAAAGTTACATTAAGCGATAAATTTCGCCGACGAAATCAGCGTTTTTCCTTTTAAAACATTTGCGCGAATAGCTGAATAATATTTTTGTAATGAGCCCCGTTATTGCCGCTGGCACACTCCGCCTAAAATATTGCCGTTCTCTCTGCGCCCATATTTACATACATTTGCCGTTGCGCGGAGCTTTTTACTATCCTATTTTATCGGCAATCGTGCCGCGAGATTAGCATTTTACGCTGTATATATGTGCTTTAAAAGTTTATGTACATGCCATGCAAATTTAAAATTTACAATTCATATACCTGTAACCGATTTTACATGAGCGTCGTGTCTTTTCGGTCCTTCGGCGCTCGCACGTCAACCAAGGAGTTGACATCACTGAATGTTTTGCTTCAACCTGAAAGCGACTGTTTGTAAGTGGATATAGAGATCAAATTAGATTCAACGAGTATAATCAATTGTTTTTCATAATTTACACAGGTTTCAACGCGAGAAACATGTGAAATGAAAAACCTTGGTATATAAAGGGCGTACGTCGCAACTTACATTGATGAAATCATGTAATGGACGCCGATTAGAACACGATGCCTCAGTGGCAGACATTAGGTTAATTTTTCCTTCGGCATAAATTTATCATGTCCCCTTTAAGCGAGCATGGTGTCGGCGGCACAGTGATTAATTGGTCGAGACGGAAGCCACTGATAACACTATCTAATTGGGACAGCGTTGCGCCTTCGCTGTGAATCGCTCCAATCGATAGACTTTGAAACATTCAGGTGATAATTTTCAACGGCACAATTTAACACGTTCCCTTGTTATTTTATAAAAAATTAACTACTTCCCTACGCGTACATCCCACCGTCACATCAATTTAATTGTCTACGCCGTAACCTGAAACTTTTTACAACACTGTAAAAAAATATGAATTTACAAACACCAATCAACATTCACAAACAAACCTTACAGTTTGAATTTTCAAGAACATCACATGTAGAACTATACTGTGCACATTTAAATTTAATTAGAATCATAATACATTTGACTGTAAGCTTCAGCTTACAGTTAATACAACATGTAACATTAATATATATGTATGTAAACAAGTAGCAAAAAGCCCGTAGACGCATGATATTATTATGTCTGGATACATTATGTCTCTCGGAAAGTATAATGAAAAGCGCCAGACGTAATCAATCGTCGAATCAGTTCATATATCAATTGATATATCTATATTCAGATCTCTTTCACATTAAATAAATGACGAGCGCTCTTGTTATCATTGGAAACCATACTCGGTACATGCACATTAATATATTACTAAATCAAATAACATATGCTGGTACGTAAAGTACGTTAAAAAAAATTGTCTTTCAAATTCTATTGTTTTGGGCCCTTGAATAATGTTGAATATGAAAGGAATTTATTTAGAGTACCTAATCAACAGTCCAGTTTTCTTCTTGTTTTCCTCCTGTCTTCTTATCAGCCGTATTTCTACATTCACATTCGTCTTATTCATATTACTTATAGGTATCGTATACAATATCAACACAATAGCCTACTCCCCTATATTGCCAACCACATTCCCTTAGTCTTTCTCTACCCTTTCTTATATTCGATAATGACAATAATGATCATAACCTACTAAGCATGACAACTGAAGCAATAATATGTACAATAGTAAAAATGTGTTTTCACTAACATAATCGTGAAATTTCAATTTATATATATTCTGAACAAATACTCTGACTGAAAAAATCTGACTGCCTCGTTGGTCGTGTTTGTTGCAAGTGCGACTGCCGATCGGGAGGTCCCGGGTTCAATTCCCGGGTCGAAC
>DWDW01001694.1:0-11192 GCA_018245635.1 Mimoniades versicolor eupheme | reverse complement strand
ATGTATAATTTGATAAAAAATTTACAACAAATTATTTACTAACCTTTTGGCATGCCACATGGTGCTTTTGTTCTAGAATTATCTAGAAAGTCCAAGTCGAGTCGCCTCGCAGGCGGGTAAGTCAAGGCCACGTGGCCCCACGCACACGTAGCTAACGCACTCACACACACGCAAACTAATGTCAATCGTAACGCCATCTTTGTGTCAATTAAATCACTCACATACCATATTACACTTTGTTTACATTCAAATTTAATATTTCATTTTTTTGTGAAGCAAAAGTGTGCGTCCTTCTCATGATATTATCACTTAGTCAGCGTTTCGATTATAGCTTATGACATTTTGTATTTCGTCGTTTCCAGCGCTGTTTCGCTTTTCAATGTTGCATCTGTAAAAAAAAATACAAATTACTTAATATCGTTACCGATTAAGACTTTCGTGTGTGACATTACAATAATACAGTACTGTTTAATATAATTATTTGTAGCATTTTCTTTATCAGTTTACATTATTATCCCACTTCAAAGTACTTCAAACACGGAGAAAGTTTTTAATTCGACTGTATTTTTTTTCTTTAACTGGTCGGACCTTATATTAAATACATATGGTTTGGTCGAGTGTTGCAAAGGCGAGTGCTGATTGAGAGGTCCCGGTTTCGATCTCCCTGTCGGGTCCTAGCGGCTTTTTTTACCTTAGTAATTTTCTTAGTAGGTATGTATGTATATGCTAAAAGGCTCATCTGCTATAATAGATGAATCGTGGCAGCGTGGCACACTCCTATCTACCTCTGGGAGTATAGGCGTGAAGGTGAAAAAATATACATTTGTTTTGAATTTAAGTCACTTTATAATAGAAAAACAGCACTCATTACCACTTCTCAGCGAGGTTTGGACATAAGAGGTAATACTGCGTATGTATTTCCGACAGTATGTGTTCCAAACAAGTCAATTATTTTGCCACAACGGGCAAGTGCCTCTCATTTCCTCGGACAGGTAATGACAGCTCTTCACTCTCTGTAACTGCAGCCGTATTGAAGTAACGAACATTATTATTGTCTTTTACTTTCCAATTACGATTGGCTGCCATACTTTCACGTGTCTAGGTTCCTTGTAATCTAACATTGCTTACAAACTACAATAACGACTGATTGTGAATGAAATCAATTATTGAATAATATACTAGATGATAAAGGAATGCAGTAGTGATCACTGCTCAACGTCAAATAGCTCTACGTATGTTCCTTATCAGATTTTCCCTACTTATATATTATTATTTCTCTTACGACACCGAATAAATGGTTCCGAAGCAATCGATATTTGAGTGATATTTAATTCTGTTTTATTTCGTGGTATCCTTTTTTTTCAGTTTTTAATAATTAACGATTGTCCGGGAATGAAGAGGAGTATTTCGTTCTTGTTGAAGTGAAAACTTCTGTAGCGGCGTTGTGATAGGTAAAAAATGTTAAACTAGCGTCAGGACACGCGACCACTACGCGCATTCATGGATGGTGACTGCTGATGCAAAATTCGTGCAAAATTATTCCCTAGCCATTCCAAAATGTCAAAAATGCACAATGTTAATTATTCTAGTTTTCACTTCTGCCGGCACTCCCGGAGTGCAACTATTATTTTTATTGTTTCTGAATCTAGTGCATGGGTATATTATAAGTCTCTTGTAGAGAGAGTTACATGATATAATATCTGAATTTTGTAACCTAGTGATGAAGAATAATTGAATTTGATGAAACTTTCACTGGATAACGATCCTCCACTGTGAGTGTGTACAGGGCTTGAAATATCTGAACTAAAAACTGTCATAAATAGATTATTTCAATAAAAAAATTCTAACCGCAATTGCTATTGAAAGAAGTACATTTGAAAGAGGTATTTGTATAAATAAACCAATGACAAATATGTATCCACATACACGTAAATATATTTATTTGCATTTATAATAATATTAAATGATATAAAGTTTACTTTTCCTTATACATACATACATACTTTTTCGAGGCATTCCACCTTAGTCCTCAGGGGTAGCGGCGCATCTGTGGTCGACCTCAGACAGGAATTTAATCTTATCTGAGGTTGATTACAAATGTCCATGGGCGGCAGTAGCCACTTACCATCAGGTGGACTGCATGCTCGTCTGCTACTTCAATATTATAAAAAAAAAGAGAAGTGGGAGAGTATCCTTCAAGATACTATCAAAAAGCTGATAAGGTCTATGCGTAATCGACTTAAGAGCTATAATTAAAGCAAGAAGAGGTAATAATAAGTAGGTATAGAATAAACTAAATTTCAATAAATAATGTTGTTTTTTTTTATTGATCTCCTCTCCTCTCTTCAAAAGGCTCTAGCGTTTTACATACGAAATTCATTTTCGCAAATGCGGTATCATTTTTAAGCTGAAACTGTAACCTTTAAAATGATACCATATTTAAATACATTTGTTGATAAGGTTCATTTTAAATAAGTTCGTAGCAAGTCACAAGCAAGTGATTCCATAGTTTTGCACGCGAGTATATTTTAACGGAGACTTTAAGCTATAAAATATTAAAAGTTAAAGAGTGTCATGTTTAAAACTTTGAACAAGGTGTGAATTTATAAATATGACCATTAAACTTCCGTGGAGGCGTTAATTTTACGATAGCAGGCTTTCTAATGTTAAGATGATGAAGACTATGTAAAGCATCTATTTTTAATTAATCTATTTGTGTGCCTCACTTTGGCTATCAAGTGATAGAACAGAACTCCAACATCTACCCTAATTCTAGTATATTCATTTATTAATTTCATGCAGGAAGTAGGTACTAGTTTAAAATTCCGAGTCGGGCACTACATTACAGTGGATTTATCTAATTTAGATTTTCTAATAGTAACTTGAAGTCTGGGTATGTGTACGCAGTGTACGATATGTGGAATAGGCTCACCACCTGTTTCATAGTGGGGCGTAAACGTAACTGGTGAAACATGGGAGTGTGCTACATTCCTCTGCCTACCTCTTCAGGGATTACAGGAAAACAAAAAAAAATCTTTTTAACTCATTGTAGTGTTGCACTTATAAACATAGGTACCATCTGAGACTCTTGCTTTGGTATCACTACTACAGGCCCGTTGGTGCAGTGGTTAGCGAACCTGACTGTGGCGCCGGGGTTCGTGGGTTCGATTCCCACCCAGAAAATATGTATTTGCGTGATGAGCACAGGTATTTGTTCTGTCTGGGCGTAAAAAAAAAATTAAAAAAAAATCTATTTAAGTATATATGTATGTATATATGTAGTTTATCAGCCACCTCGTTACCATACCACAAGCTCTCTTGATGCTTAGTTTGGGATCAGATGGCCGTGTGTGGAGATGTCCCGTGATATATTTACTACTATCTCTGAAAGTATTGCTGGTGTACAAGAATTTATTTCTGTTTGTACCAAAGGCAGGCTCGTAATACTGGTAATAGTAGGGTCAAAAAAACAATGTATAGTTATTATATTAACATGTTTTTATTCAAATTCATTAGTCAATAAATTCCAATATGTAATTTAAACTATTGAAATTAACATATAATATAAGAGGTTCAATACATTTTTATTTTAAATACAAATACAAATATCTTTATTTGTGAACATATGTCTTATACATGTTTTAGAACACTAACACTTATTATGTAAACCAAAGTAACGATAAAAATAATTTACAAATATGCTTAATTTAAAAATAATTTTTAATTTACTTTGTCACTGTTCTGCATTTGTTTTCGATCAATTCAGTTAAGTCGGTAATATATCTATATGGTAGGTTTATGGTACTGCAGGTCACAATAGAACTAATGTATAAAAGAGTTACAATTCTAATGGAGAAATATTGTAAAATTACTATCTCCAGGCCCATAGATATACAAAATATACAGATACAAATGTGTGGAGACATAAGATATAATACAGACAAAGTTGTAATCACTTTCCCCAGCCCCATAGTTATATCCCTGTAGTTAAATCATAATATTACACCAGTCCTTTTCTGGAATATTTTGATTTGCACTACTTATTTATTTTCACATTTTTTGGGCTGCTACTCCATACTTAGCTGAATTTTAGAAATCCATCATTCTTATTATGTTCGTTACCACCTGGAATAATTCTGATACCGCACTTCACATTTTGCGGCCAATCACACCATCCTTTGCTTGGGTTGAAAAGTAGATTTTGCTGGCACGTAAAAACGACTGGAAATCCGCTAAAGCATTTGTACAATTTATTGCAGTATTCATGGGCAATTAAAACTCCATTAGAACCTTCGACAGCACAAATGGCAAGGGCTTCACTGGGGTCATCATTTCCACCGTTATTACTATCATCTGCGTCACCGACTCCATTACCTCCACCGCCTCCTCCAGCAACTCCATTTCCACCATCCCCGCCATCTCCATCGGGAATGATTCTATCACCGCAGTTCACGTTCTCAGGCCAATCACACCAACCATTGCTTGGGTTAAAATGAAGATTTTGTGGGCACCGGAGAGCAACTGGAAGACCCTCTGAGCATTTATAGAATTTATTGCAATATACATGGGCGATTAGAACCCCATCAGAACCGTCGGCAGCACAAATAGCGGGAGCTTCATTCGGATTGTCGTTTCCATCGTTATTGCTGTCATCTGCGTCTCCATCTCCGTCACCTCCTCCTCCTCCGCCTCCTCCGCCATCTCCTCCGCCGCCTTCTCCGCTGCCTTCTCCACTGCCACCGCCGCCACCTCCACCGCCTCCTACAGCACCTTCATCACCAGCATCCTCGCCATCTCCATCGGGAATAATTCTATCGCCGCAGTTAACATTCTCAGGCCAATCACACCATCCTTTGTTTGGGTTGAAATGAAGATTTGCTGGGCACCGGAGAGCGACTGGAAGACCGCCTGAACATTTGTAGAATTTGTTGCAATATTCATGGGCAACTAGAACCCCGTCAGAACCGTCGGCAGCACAAATAGCGGGAGCTTCACTGGGATCATCGCTTCCACCGTTATTACTGTCATCGAAGTCACTGCCTCCACCGCTTTCATCGCCATTAATACCACCATTGTCATCGGGAATGATTCTATTACCGCAATTTACATTTTCCAGCCAATCACACCAACCTTTTTTTGGGTTAAAAAAAAGATTTTGTTGGCACCAGAGAGGAACTGGAAGTCCACCCTGGCATTTGTAGAATCTGTTGCAATATTCATGAGCCACAAGATTTCCATCAGAACCTTCAGGGGCACAGATTGTTGGTGCTAAGCTAGGATCATCATGAACCCCACCATTTTGATGTGAATTTTCATCTTCAGTAATTTTGTCTGGATCGTTTTTGTTTATATATCTGTCACCACATTCAACATGATCCGGCCAATCGCATTGTTGTCTTTCTGTATTAAATTGTAGGTTGTATGGACATGTACGAGGAATTAAGAATCCATTTACACACTGATAGAAGCTGTTGCAATTTTCATGTGGCAACAATCTTTCACTTGGGTTTTCTAGGCAAGCGTTATATATTAAGTCCACCCTATCCCCTAGGACAAGTGTGGTCGCGCAGATCAGTAAGATCGCCGCGCCTGCAAAGCATAAAAATGAAATGGTTATAATCCATGATATGTTAGGTTATAATAAATATTGAATGATCGGAGGACGTCGGGTTCATGATTATTTCAAATGGTTTAGGAATGATCATAGGTACATAAATTTAGCATGCATAAATGTCGATTGTATCTTTCTTGGTGCAATGTGATAATTTGAATTTTTAAAAGCTCATTTTATCCTCTAACAATTGTGTCAGTGTCATACGGATGTCTGAAATTTTGATTTATCAGCGGGAGACGTCGAAATCGTATTAGGCATTAAGGAATTGATGGCGCATGTTATTATCTAAATATATTTCATTACAATCAGATAAATCGATACCTACTAGTCTTAATCACTGCTTGAATTCATCACAAATCATGTCAGTGGAAAATTATTTTGCCGTGCGTACCTATGAATATATTAAAGAAGTATATTGTTATTTCATTGCTTAATGACTGCCTCGTTGGTCGTATTCCTTGCAAGTGCGACTGCCGATCGGGAGGTCCCGGGTTCGATTCCCGGGTCGATCACTACAAAAAATTTCTAATTTACATTTTCTAGTAGTGGTTCGGAGTCTGGAGATGTGCCCGATGCATGGCAATAGGCTCACCGCCTATGCCATAGTGAGACGTAAACGTAACCGGCGAAACGTGGGAGTGTTCTGCATTTCTCTGCCCACCTCTTCGGGGATTACAGGTGTGAAGTTACGTACCTTTTTTCATTGCTTAATACTTAGATACTACATACGGTTCAATAAGCAGTGTTAAGCATTGACAGCAGTGGTATCCCAGTTATTTTACACTCAACTGCCTACTCTTGAGATTTGGGGTTCAAATGCTGACATCCAACTCGTTATAAAAATGTGCGTTTTAAGAATAAATATTCTGCCATAATGGTGAAACAAAACATCGTGAAAAAACAGCACACTTCACAGTTCTTAAACAAATGTACTCTAAGACGTGTGAAGTCTGCCAACCCGCACTTGTCCAGCGTGTCAGACTATGGCCTTAAGGCTCATGTTCTGAGCAGATCCCCATGTTCAACAATGGAAGCATAAAAAGGTCGAACAAAAACACGATTGAACATCAGAGTTCCCAAATAAAAGCAACAAATGGTAAATAAAATGGTTTTAGTGTATGCATTTCTTTCTTTATCATTGGAACACACGGGGTCTCAGCCCAGGGTCCCCGAAAGGCTGATAATATTTATTTACTAAAAATAATGATCTTAGATTACGGGAGTTTTTCAGAAAGTAGAAATTATATCAAATAATACATATTACGTTGGTTGTTTATTGGAATGTTTCAGATATGTAGGCTAATTTATTTAAAAAATAGCTCGACTACTTTTCATGTAAGTTAATTAAAAGTATAAATGTTATCTCGTCTAACTTTAGGTGTTCGGCTTGTTTTCAATTTTTTTGTTCGTAAACAACTACAATATAGCTGGTTATAATTTGAAGTTATTAATTTCCAACAGGGCCCCAAATTTGTGTGTGCCCACGGTCCCGACTTGCCCTAAGATGGCACTCAGGGTATGACTAGGCAGAATTAGCAGTATTGTTTCAGTATTGTTATAGTTCAGTCTTCCAATCCAAGGCTCCCGATATTAAGTCTCAACACGCACTTCTGTTTTTAGAAAATTATGTACGTCAAAATATTCAAACTCAAATATCATTTATTCAAAATTGGTTCATTACAACACTTTTTGCACGTCCGAACGAAACTACCTAACTAAAATGAAAATACCTCGCTATGGACAAGAAGCGGCGAAAGAAACTCCATAGGTGTGCTACTGCATCTTTTTAAAATAGGCACTTATGTTAAAATATATACATAAATTATTTTAAGCCTTAGAACTATAGCAACTCATTTCAAAACATCTATGTCTTGCATGTAATTTGCAATTGAGTAATGGGCTTTTTGACATAATCCAAGTTTAACGAATTTCTTGAATTTACAAACTTACCGCGTCGTTTGTATTGCTAGTTTGTTATAAAAGCGTAGGTATACTTCAACCTACAAACGAGTTAGACACTTTATGAAGCCTAACGGGGGGCACTGCAAGTTTATTTTTATTTCTTAAATGTAGTTATGGAGATCACTGTTTTTCTGAAATGTTCCAAGATTTTTGTGGATATACATCAGATCATCATAAATATATCGTGAGTGTAGTGTATGTTACTGTCTTTGAATGTGTTCCTTAGTGACTCTCTTGGACCCATCATATACATAGCTCGAATAGCCCGTTTCTGGAGCATAAAAATTGAGTCAATGTCAGCGGCACTGCCCCAAAGGAGTAGACCGTATGACATGATGCTATGAAAGTAGCTGAAATAGACGACACTTGCTATAACTATGAAGAAAAAAATAGTGAGTAGGTCTTTTAGATATGTGAACTCTGTCAAAATACAATGCGCCATATTGTGGGCTATATGCCTTACCTTATTCAGAAAACAGACTGGTGTTCAACAGTGGTACGCTATACAATAATAATAATAATAATTAATTCTATCACTTAAAAAGCGAACACAAAAAACTAAATTAATGAGACCTGAGAGAAAAACAGTCGTAATACAGATACGCTAAAAACTAAGTGAAAGCGAAGTACAAAGTTATAGGAAGAAGCACCTGCGAGTGTTATTATGTCATAAAGCCCCACTTTAAAGTATAGGCAATTATGATGATGATTATCATCGTCACAATCATCAATAGTTTAAATTGGCGTGGTCTGGTCCGGTACCGGTCCTCGGCTTGATAAGGTCGATTAACCAAAAAGGGCCATAACCAATTACAATATCTCACACTCGATGGCTGACTGAATATTTTGTGTCTAAGCCACCATGTCAGAGTTAGGTGTGATTAAGAATAAAAATAATAAATAAATGAATATTTACCTTTCATTATACAATTAAGGTACTCGTTTTATTGTCACCGATGCACTTGCAAAGTTAACAAAATAAAGACTGAAGACCAGTGGTCAACATCTCGTATTTATATGTGTAATTATTATCAATGCATGTTCCGTGAAAACACTGATTTTCAGTGGCGATAATATTAAATATGCCTGATAATAAAACTTGATATCTATATTAATAATTTAATTTGCAAATTTTTATGTACTTTAATTATTTATCATTACCTACGAATATGCGCAAAAGTTTCATTTGGTCCAATTTTGCCGGTTCAAAAATAATTTCATTATACATTTTTGTATCACTCCGCCTCTTATGACTATAAGTACTTTTTTCTTTTAATATTTTCAATAGCCTGTGTTGAGTTCCATTGTAGGCATAATCACCTAGGTGTCTCAATAAAATTCTAATTTATAATATATGCATCCAGATCGTCTCGCTATGAACTACAAAACCTGACTTGTTGTCGACAGTAACCTACAGGATAAAATCGGCAACCACTTTTATCCACGTCTCCGGCTACGTGTTGAGTTACATGTCCCGTCTAGGACCATTTCAATGTCGCACATGTCTATACAAAATTATAGTACAATTACATATTTTATACATATTCATATGGATGTTTACAGAATTTGTAGCTAGCCTTTTTTCTGCCATCGTTTCTAGTACGCGTTATAGGTATTATATATGGTTCAAATAATCGTACGTAGAATACGTAGGTAATATCAAGCCTGTAACACCGAAGAGACAGGCAGACTTCGAGGACCTGCTAGAAATTTTAAGGTAGAATAATCCGACGGTACCTGATTCGGGGAACAAACCCACGAGCTACCGACCAGTAGTCTCGTTTGGGACACTCAACCATCGAGGTAGTGAGGTAATTCCGCTTGGAATATTTTCAAAGTCATTATGATAGATTGAAAATTCTGTAAAGTTATATAGCTTGCAGTTCTACTGCCTTGTTCCCGTCAATTGACAGATTCTGTACCTTATCTACCAACCCAAATACTCAAAACACTGTTAAACGGTGATTCAACATTATGACCTTAGTGATGATAATGAATGATTATGAGAGTGCTAAACATCAAAGAAGCACGTTAAGTCGGTAAGGATAAAGATGTTCGGCTCAAGGGGCTCTTTACCCACCCGTTAAGCGACCGGGTGTGATGATATTTTAGTACCCTTATAAACTCTTCTAATTTTCCTTCATAATTTTCATATTAGTACGCTAAATTTATGTAGTCATAGAAAAAGATCAAATCTTTTAGCGTTCTTTCATAAAGGATTTTTCATAAAGGAACGATTTTTATTCTTACGTTTGCGATACGACTGTCGCGGAAATTCATGGAATGGCAAAGGATGCTGTACTTACCATCTACATATGTACAGAAAAGTCCAATGTTCCTTGTTAATAAAGTGATATAACATTTATTGTATTATGTATTGTATTTTTATCTTAATTTTTTTTTAACGTATAACGTATTCATCATCTTTATTTCGATATTTATGTCTTTTTTAATTTATTAATAACGATTATATTATCGTCAGGTCAGCTTCTAAATATAATTTCGTAGCTGGATTGTAGAAGCCTCTACTGTCCCCTATAGACGTTACTACAACGTGTTTTATAATTGAACTTGCAAAGGTATACTATTTTTTTCAAATAACATCTCCACTGTATTTCACCGTAGGGATAGGTAGAACAGACTAGTACTGCCAATTGTCATCAGTTATTTGGTACGCAAACGTAACTGGTGAAACGTGGAAATGTTCTACATTCCTCTGTCTACCTCTTCGGGGAATACAGGCGTTATGTTACGTATGTTCCGTACGTACCTATATTATTTAAAAATAAACGGATAATGACTTTTATTATTTAAAAATAAAAGTCATTATCGGCTCTTTGATGATAAGTGAAATGTCCTTAAAAATACCTTGAACTTGACATTCAGTTTCATATCAGATCTTTTATATCAGATCTTATTTAAAAAAACTCGCTGCACTTTCCACATGCATATGAGACTCACGATGTACCATCAATCTTTTTCATAATATTATATTATGTACTTCATCGTCATGATGATCAGCCTGTGTAAGATCACTGCTGGACATATACTGTCCCTAAGTGGTTTTTGCTCCTAGTGTCCACGCTGGGCATGCTAGTTTGAGATCGTACAGCACGGCTACTCGTACTGTCTACCCTACAGCCCGTAAGTGGCCAGAATATGTATCCGTGTAGGCAGATCTGGCTATTTTGCAATCAGCCAGCTCTGGCTTAGTTGCTGTCTCATAACACTTTGACATCCCGCCATGACGTCGGGGGATGCATAATTTCGCCGCCCCGACACGACATTATGTACTTAAGAAATAATAATCACGTATCATTGTGTATGATGTAGAACAGGGATAATAATTCTGTGTACTAATTTATTATCATGTGCTAATTAAGTGTGGGTTTGCAAACTTGAATGAAAACACGAAAACGTAACATTACGCCTGTAATCCCCGAAGAGGTAGGCGGAGGAATGCAGAACACTCCCACGTTTCACCGATTACGTTTACGTCCCACTATGGAATAGGTGGTGAGCCTGTTGCCATGCATCGAGCACATATCCAGACTCCGAACCACTACTAGAAAATCTAAATTAGAAAATTTTGTAGTGTTCGACCCGGGAATCGAAC
>DWDW01001693.1:0-11194 GCA_018245635.1 Mimoniades versicolor eupheme | reverse complement strand
ACAAAGATATTGAGAGATAAGTGACTGCTGTTGGCATAATTTTGTTTACGTCTACGACTACGGTACAGCCTCTCCTGGATTTCATTTCTTATAATCGAAACTAAATTCGGATATGTGATCATTAGTTTGACGAAGTCCGTTTTGTGTAATACTTGACATTCAACGTAAGTCGCGGCTTTAACTGTACACCTTGCTGTAAATGGACATTGTGTTCTTGTATTACGTCACCTGAGTAAAAATAGATTTAGAGACATTTAAAACATGATCGATACCTGGTATATTATAAAATAATGCTATCTCGCCAAAACAGGTGCCTTTTGCGAATGAAATCATTGGACTTTCATCATCCTCGTCAGACAGAAATTCCATGACGCCACTTGTAACGCATATCTGCAATAGGTATTTTTGAAGGTTGGCGTAATGAAATAGTAATTTTATATAATGCAAAATTAGAATAATAAGCTAAGCATAAATATATTTTTTTACTAATTTTCCCAAGTCATATTACCCAAGAACAATCATAGGAAACCTATTTTTTTTATTGCTGTTTCCTATACAGAACTTTATTTACTACATAATGAAATAAAATTATACACCATAACATGATCACCATTAAAGTCTTGTTTTGGTTATGATTGTAGATGACGTCACCAGGAAGATAAAATTGATGGTTCATAGTCGTTGACAGCCTTCTTAGAAAAGCGTTCGGTAGCTTTCTGAATATTAAAGAACTGTACAGAGGTACGGCATTTAAATCGTAACATATTTCCATTTGGAGAGGATACGGCAATAGTTTCATCAACTTCGGTTTAAAAACTCCTGACTTTTGATACCAGAGATCTTGATAATATCTTGAAGGAAGGAAAAATTGTTTTAATGTAAATATTCTACAAGATTAATAAAAAAGGATTGAAATTTTCCTTTAAGGCACATACCCGACAATTCTTTTAGTAGTGTCAGGGTCCATGTTAATTAATTGAAGGTGATTCTGTATTTTCTTCAACTGTGTTACATATTTCGCTTGTCGTGTTGTGATTGTAATAAATTGTGAAGTTAACGACCCGACAAACACGATGGTGGTGAGAAAAAATCCTAATAGTATAGCTAATGTAGCTACAATACGCTCAGCGGTTGTAACTGGATAAAGATCTCCCAAGGCGTTCGTTGTGAAGAACATAATAGACCAGTAGACGCAAACTAAATACCAGCCAAATGTTGTCTCCGTAGGTAAATTAGTAACTCCAACTGACCAAGACGAATAAATTTTGAGTATATCAAAACCCCGATACGAGAAAAGGAACCATATACAAGTCCACGTATGTACACACAAGAGCAAAAGAATCAAATATTGCGCTAAAAATATTGTCCATTGATTGGTACCAGCTTGAGATGATCTATAATAACAATATCCAATGATCCTGTAAACACGAATGGTTGCCATTATTGGTGCTATTACATGAATGTCGAACGCCATGTCCAATTTAATAAAGAATAAGACAGAATATGGTACAGCCAAAATTATATCTAGTATCACTTTTTTCGTATCGGGTTCAACTAAATTCAGTGTATTCCGCCATTTTCTAAAAAATTTCAACCCGACGAGAATAATAACGTCAAGCGTGAAGACAAAAGTTAAACCAATTGCAACAGCAATAACGAATAATGACCTTTCATTCTTTTCATAAAATGTGTACAGACCCGTCTCTAATATATAAACTAGAAATAGTGTGAGAAGCGTAAAAACGGTCCATGTGGGGTTGGAATATATATGCAATATATATCGCAACTTGCTGTTTGTGAAATCAGGTCTTGATTCTTGAAGAATTGCATAAGTTTTCTGTCGATGTTCTTTGTCTATTTCTATTACAATGTTACGTGTGTTTTCATTGGATTGACGTCCAATCGATTCAGTGATGACGTTATTAATATTGAGTTTTTCTGCTCCTCGCCGATATTTGTAGACGTCTAGGCTAGAAAAACTATCGTCTCCATCGCGCGCTAAAATTTTTGGGTACAAGACAATCAATAGGGAATGGAATAATATTACCTTACTGGGAAATCAATTCTCTAAACTTACTCATTGTAACTTCTTTGGTTAATTATATTTTAAATATCATAGGCAACTCTCATGTTTCAAGTAAAATAATAATCTAGTAGGCCTTGATAAAATTTTTGATTTAAATTCTGAACTTTTCGCCTTTGCCTGAAGTACCATATGTATGAATGCTCTTATTTCAAAAACCTAACACACTTGCAAAGCCAAATCAAATCGCATAATAAATTACTTTATGTCATTTCCTAAGCTGTCTCGATATGTATTATAAAATTTACTACATAAAATGGTCGCACTGGTAGGTGACGTAATGTTTTCCCTCGAGTAAACCGTAGGCCGAAAGCCGGACTTGTGGATCCAAGATGTGCACACGGCACTCCAACCTACATACGCGAACATAAAAAATTGTTGTCGACTTGACGTCATTTTAATTTCATATTGTATTTTCCAATTAACTAGACCCGGCTTTTGGGCAGAATCCAACAAGTTTTCATGATTTATTTAGCTGAATTATGCACTTCATAAAATATTTTACTGTCTTGTTAGAATCATTTTTGAACGTTGCGCAAGAATAGAAAATGAAAGCTTAAGAGCGGTTTTAATCACTCCTCTTATTTGTGTTCAGGGTGCATTAGCGGCGCCATTTTATTTCCATCTTCGTATATACAGGTCTCATAGCACTTAGATAATTAGACTCATTGCTAGTTACCATAGTAGGCAGGGACTGCATAATAGCGATGCTTTTATGGAAGTGCAGGCCGTGTATCGTTGAAAAATGTTGTCAATAACGATTCAAAGTTATCTCAACATTTCTTAGTACTTCGAGTTCATTTAGTCCTAATTGTGGTTAATCTCTCCTCGATCGACTCTTAGCAAGCTTGTCAAGCAACTGAAGCAATCGTGCGTTATATGACTAGATTTAAGTAATTCCAATGCAAACCTTTAATTATACCTACGCTTAAAACGTGTTTTTTTTCTATTGTGTTATTTGACTGCCTCGTTGATCGTGTTGGTTGCAAGCGCTACTACCGATGAAAAGGTCCTGGGTTTAAACCCGGTCGATCACTAGTGGATTTTTTCTTACTAAGATTTTTTCTAGTAGTATCTCGAAATTTGGACGAGTGCCAGTTTATGGCAATAGGCTCACCACCTATTTCATAGCGGGATTACAGGCTTAATGGGGTGCATCGAAAGAGCCAACGCGAGTCGCGAGTATGACTGATCAACTACGAACATATACCACCCGGCGCACCGTGGGCATTGCGACTAATCCTTTCATCGCGATGGCTGATCACTCACGATCAGCTATCGACTCGACGAAGACGAAGAAGACAGGCGTAATGTGACGTTCTTAGGTGTATATTTTAACATGTGTTACGTGGTATTAAATAAACAATTGATACATTTCGTGCAATGTTATCAAAACGAATTACCCGTATGCATTTACACAATGGCAATGCTTTATTGGTATCCAACTACTAGTGGTTTAGAAAATGGAGCATGGAATTCAGCTTAATCCGTTTAATTCGATAGATCCAAGAACATGAGATAGGGGTCAATTTTATCCATTTATCCTTTTAACGAAATTGATAAAACGTAACCAACTCGGTTGATTTTAATTGATCTATCCCACTCGCTTGTTAAAAACGAATTTCGTCTGCATTTCAAGATAAAGTTTTTGGGACTATACAATTGCACTATTTAAAAAATATTAGCGGAAGTTTTTATAATGAATTCATTATACCTAAATATTGTGTATTAAAAGAGTGGATAAAATTAATCTTCCTCTTTTCCGTATCCAAATAATTAAGGTGTGGAATACAGCGGAATTCCTAAAAGTCTTATATTATTATAAACACAGGTTTCGCCGCAAAAGAGCCTTCAAAGTACTGGTCTCCTTCGTGGAGTATTACAAGGTAGCATTTTTTGTTAAAAACATGCACAATGTGTTTATGAAACCTACACACTTATTATAGAAACATATCACTTACTAACGCAACATGCAGTAGGTGTTAATGAATTAAGTCACCTTTGCTTATTAATATATTTAAATGTTGTACACGGATATTTTTCTACATGCCTGTTTTCCATACCACGCATTATTTTATTAGTCATATTTCACGTAACTTACAGTCCAAAACTTTATGGAAAACAATAAGAATCTCGCCCACTACGTCCTTTTCATACAAAGCAACATAATTATAGATAGGTATATAGCGTAGGCATATATATTACATTATATGATAAAGTTCTTTCGAATTCAACGTTGGCGGAAATATCATTAATATTTTAGTTTACGGAATAGATTAGTGTGTTTTCTTAATTCTCGCTTTCTAGATCGACTTTCTATTCTAGATTTTTATGGTACATTTACATCGACATGGCATTACACAACATAGTACGGTTACTAGCAATGTGGATATTAAATAATAGTTGAATTACTATGTAAAGTTCAGTAGCATTTTATTGAATTATATGTAGGTACTTGTACGGTATACATTATTATTGTGGATGTGCACAGATTTTAATATTCAGAATCAATCGTTGTGCCTTATTCCCGATATTCGGTTTACAACTTTCCTGAATCCGTAACATCCGCATCAATCTACACAGTACACTGGTACCTACTTATTGCAATTTCGTCGCAGTTATGTCAACCGCACAGAAACTGCAATTTTGCAGCTGTCGTGTAGTACGTGTATGCAGACGCTTAAATAACCATTTTTATTGTTGTCCCGGAAGCTCAGGTCTAGAAATCCATAGTCGCCCAGGTATAGGGCCCGTAAGGATATCTCGCCAGCTGGACGCCGTTCAGTTAGAGATCCTGGAGTCATCCTAATAGCGCAATGAAAGACCACCAAGGGGTTTTAGGTCGGTAAGGATTCTACCTAACATAACATCACGTATGTATTCCTCCTAAGGGGCAGGCAGAGAAATACAATACACTCATGGACGTTGTACATCACATCATGGAATAGCCGGTGCAACTATTGCCAAAAAAATCCTACATATGTATAATAGGATTATACATCAAGTCTTAGTACTTCGCTAAGTACAACGGTACAAGGCATTGTTTTACTTTATAAAAGGTATCCTCACAACAAAAAAAGAACAATATTATTTTAGGTATAAATAACTGAACTGAATTAAATGTTAGCTATCAATTCAACATTACGTAAAAGTTTCGGTGGACAATCGTGTAATTATAATGGAAATTCAGTAATATAGGTTTCTATCAAAGTTGACCTCCGAAATACATATGTATGAGTTCTTTTTGAAACGTATATTTCTTGGCATTCCTCCAGTAAAACACATTAACAGTAATTTAGTTCGAAACTTTAGCATTCGATTACTAAACAAATATCGTACCTTTTATATTTTACTTTCATCAATTGAATTACCTATAATATTTTCCCTCATGAAACGTTCGTAGATGCGTTAACAGATCGCAAACAATCCGTCAGTTTTAACTCAACTGTTTCTCTTTCTCAAATTTCTCTTTAAATTTCTCTTTTTACATGTTGCTGGTCGTGGTGGGTACTTTTTAAATGAACTTCTACTTAGGAAATTCTTGTACTTACGAAATACTACATACGAAATGAAGTTACTGTATAAACTATAATTTTATTAATTATCTAAATAGCTGCCTCGTTGGTCGTGTTGGTTGCAAGTGCAACTGCCGAACGGGAGGTCCTGGGTTCAATTCCCGGGTCGGGCACTACGAAATTTTTTAATTTAGATTTTCTAGTAGTGGATCGGAGTCTGGGTATGTGCCCGGTATATGGCAATAAGCTCACCACTTATTCCATCGTTGGATGTAACTGTAACAAAAGTAACTGGTGAAACGTAGGAGTATTCTGCATTCCTTTGCCTACCTCTTCGGGGATTACAGGCGTCATGTTACTTTTTAATAGTTTATTTTAAAGTTAATGGTGTAAAATTATTACATACATTCATCTTCACGCCACGTGTCTCACGGAGTAGGTTGAGAGCACCGAGTGCCAAAAATCTTTATTCTTACATACTCGTACCTGCAGCGCTTCTTTTTCATTCATCACTCTCATCATATATGCACGTCAGTTTCGGAGACTTCTGACTCCCCCATCAGCCAGTATCTGACATATTTGATCAAGTTACATGAGTCTTGGCCTCCCTCGGCTCTTGCGTCCAGCATCATTCGCATTGTGTATATATGCTTCGTCATTATTTTATCAATCATTACATCATCACCCATCGGAACCATCGGAGCATTCCATTCATCATTTTTACACCTATAATTTCTTTCACACAAGGCATCTTCCTTACGTTAGAATTCTGAACGCGATCGGCGAGTGTCAAGCCGCAAATGTGACATAACGACCTCATCTCGACCGCATTTATTCTACTTTCATCCTCTTTCTTACATACCTAACTATGAATAAAATATTATTAAAAAAGATTTAACAATACTCTATTTCAAATAAATGGGCTTAGAATGAAACTAGGAAAGAAATAATTTAAAAGAAGAATAACTGCCGGTGGCGGTAAAAATTGTCGGTGTAAGATGTCCGAACTTAAAGTGGATTCAAAAACTGTCCATAGACAATCAAACGTGAGGCATACAGAATACCATTTTACAATTCCATACGATGCCTGCGATTAAGCTTTAAACACGTTCTGACGTCACATGTTATTAGTACGGAAACTCTTGGTCATAGCGAATGAATCCCCAGGTATATTTTCTTCTGCTTAATTTTTTCCAATGATGTTTAACATTCCATTTCGAAATGTTTTCTTGTTTATAAATCTAGTGTTACACAAGTTGTTTAAGTTTATAAATAAACACCTCGATAACTTGAAAATTTCGTTGATCGTGTTCGTGGCAAGCGCTACTGCCGAAGAGGGTCTTGGGTACAAATTTCGGGTCGGGAACTGTTGGATTTTTCTAACGTGAATTTTGTACTAGTGACTCGGAGTGTGGATATGTGCCCTGTGTATGACAATAGGCTCAACGCCTATTCCATAGCGGGATATAAACGTAACTGGTCAAAAGAGGGAGTGTACTGCACTCCTCTGCGTAGCTTTTCGGGGATAACAGACGTGACATTACATCAAAAAAACAGTTAACAGATCATCATTTATATTAGAAAACAAATTTTAAAGGTCGTTTTAACATCGCTACAAACGATAATCAATAAGACATTTTTCTCAACAGCGTCGCCAGCATCACGGCGCTGTAAAAATTATAGGTGAATTTTCTCTGTAACAGACAGCTATCAAGCGTAAAGTTTCCAAATAATTTTCTCCGCTCAGTTTATTGCATTCAGTGTAAGCCTTAGCCGCTTCTTCTTTAGGGTATTCGTCTTTGAGCAAACTGACCACGTTGTCGACTAATATGTGCCCATCTTTATCCAGTATTCCAACGTTTAAGAAATAGCAATACATGAATTCCAAGGTGGCATCGTTCTCTGGTGTAGATGTCAGCGCGATTTTGAACGCGTTCGGGGGAGGATTGGTTTGTTCTTCACATTTCTGTATCGTCGGCCGGACTTTGTTAAGATACGCCGATGACAAGGGGATAAACATCTGAAGAATAAAAAGTAATTTTATATGAAAAATAAAAAGTAATTTTATATTGAACTTGTGCAATCATTGTAAAATACGTGGATTTTTAGTGGAACTCTAATATTCCATAAGGCATTATTAATCTATGAAAATAATGATATTAAAAATACGATGAGCATCGACTAAACTCATAATTAGTTTCTTCAGTTCAGCTGTCAATTAATTCTATAAAATTAGTGAGTTTGGATAACATAAACTCCAAATAATAAAGTAATGGATGTATCAACATAAACATTAATTTGGTAAAAAATAAGTAAAAAAAGTAACTTCACGCCTGTAATCCCCGAAGAGTTTGGAAGAGAAATGTAGAACACTCCCACGTTTCACCATTGTTACGTTTACGTCTCACTATGGAATAGGTGGTGAACCTATTGCCATACAACGCGCACATATCCAGACTCCGAGCCACTATTAGAAAATCTAAATTAGAAAATTTAGTAGAGCTCGACCCGGGAATCGAACCCAGGATCTCCCGTTCGGCAGTCGCACTTGCAACCAACATGACCAAAGAGGCAGTTAAAACTAATATCATTGCTCCAGAATGTTGTTAGTTATGAAGAAATATGTATTTGAAGTTTTGTATCAAAACTCACCTGTTCCCTAGGTTTTGCTGCCACAAAACATAAAGCGGTTAGGAAGAAATATACCGAAAACATTTTATATCAATCGTTCCACGGCGTACAGCTCACAAAACACAAGTAAAAATATTTCAATACTGCTGGCTTTATTGCATGTTTATATACCCTACAACAGCTTTTATACACACACAAATTTGTAGAGGTAATGAAAAATAATAAAGAACACATGAATATTAATGTATATATTTTAATGTTTTTGCCGTAAATATACCTGCTTCCTTTTTTTTTTCTTTGGATGTAATAATTTACTGACTCAGAGCAGAGCAGTGCAAGGATAAAATTCGCTTGGCTTTTTTATACACTACTACTCAGGTTTTTGTGATAATCTTAAATGCTTTGACAAGTTTATTATGTCAACTCAGAATCGTATTCAGTCGAGTGATTGTTATGATATGTTTAAAAATATTATACATATATTATACATGATAAAGTACGTTATTGATGATAAAGTACAATATGATAAAGTATTTATTACAATTAGCAGATATTGGGTATATAGATATACGAGCATTTTACGGAAATGGGCCCTGAAATAGACGGGAGTAAGTTAAAGCACTCCTTTGTAAACCATCCAAAATTGTGGTGCTTAGGCAGCAAAATAATCTTTATGACCGTAAACACGACCTATGCGTTATCAGTGGTTTCAAATGTGGCCAAGTAAAAAGTTTAATATAAGGTATACCTATTCTTGTATGTTATATCTTCTTTAGTTTTATCGGAAACAAATTTAAAACAATACGTTTTCTCCTCCAAACGTAGGTCAATAATTTATCGATAAACGTAAAACAAACACCTTTATCGTATATCGTATATTCCCGCCAAAGTTCTTTTGCCCTTTCTACATTCATTAAGTTTCCGTACACGCTGGTCTATACTCGTAAGACGTTAATTTGACCCGGCGTTATTTTGAAAGCTCTTCACTATGTTAGTAATAAACAGATCAACAGGTTTCACTTTATATATAAATATAAATGTAGCAGACATGGACTTTACCGAACGAACTTGGCGGTACGTAAAAAAATTGACGAAAAACTGTTGCTGGCTGGTTTTAATTTAGTTTAGTTGTGGAAATAATTATTTCATCTCGAATAACGAGTTGAATACACCTATTGTTATGCGAGTTTTTTAATTTTATTCATACTTACATATGTAGGTAGGTACCTACTCATACATCGCATCGGACGGTTGTTACTCAATTAATAATTTATGGTTATACACTTATAACTACGGTACATTTTGATTTATTTTTATTTTAAAATCCTTTTAAAACACAAGGTCTGTATTGTATTAATTTGGCTCCAACGAATATTCAAAGCACTTTAACTGAGTAGAATGCATAAGATCTTACACCACAAGCTATCAGTTTCCGAAATTTTTTAATTAAATTATTTATTTGCTACAGGACCCAAAATTTCTTGTGCCTAGGGGCCCGACGGCGATGGTCCTGATTGTAATACATTTTAAGAATGGGCTTTATTATTTCGAAGTGTTGTGTATAATACTGTTTTATAAGAATTTATATAGGTTTTTTATATCATATAATGACGTAGATATCAATCCGTATATCTAAAAAAAAATTAAAAACTACATCCCATTACATTGGATCATAAAAAACTGATTTATGAAACAACAAATTGACGTATAAAATTATGGCTAGGTCTTACAGTTAGATTATCTATTTATTTATCCGTTATTTCATTTTGTAAATGTTTAAATCGGCTTAAATCACGTATGTATTTATACTGTATATATTTCATACATTTCGGATATGTTATATTATCATTATATGTCGTTGATTGAAATTACAGACATAGTCACTGTTCGGGGTGGGTTTTTTCATCCACATGTACTTTTTATAGAGTAAATAAACGGAATAATTAAAGACAAATAATTAACCTTAAGATATACTATTCTTAAAATATAATACGTTGCATATAGAGCGGTCTTATTGCTAAACAGCGAACTCTATGAGGCAACCTTTTGTTATCTCGATTTATTTTTCTTAATAGCATTGACGTGCTAACGACTTGTTCATGTAAGTATTACATTATCTTTCGAAAAATTTCCGTCTTAAAATCTTATTGAGAAAAAAATCGAAATAAAAACAATTTGGCGTAGGAATATTGCCTCAATCTAGCTATGCGTCTAATTACGAGCCCGTTGGTTCAGTGGTTAATGAACCTAACTTCTGAGCTGTTCGTGGGTTCGATTCCCATACAGGACAAATAAGTGTGAGATAAGTACTTTCTTGTGTCTGGGCGTCTTGATATGTAGACACAATGTATACATGTAGTTTATTACCCGTCTGCGTACCGTACCATAAGCTTTTGAGGCTCAGATGGCTTTGTGTGGCATGTGCCAAAATATTTACTTATATTTATATAAATATGATACCTTGTTTACGGACGATTGACGGAAATTAAATAGCCGCTGTTTCATTAAATAAACCGAATATTTATCTTATCGGTCTTATAGGCTATTTATTATCGGTCTCAGCGTTCATAATTTATTTGATTTACAATTACTCTGAACATTATTATTACCATATATGTAAATGTGTTAAAAATATTTGTATCAACAACGTAATACAATTTACGCAATTATTCGTCGAGTAAAGTCTATTGGTATTTTATATGAAACAATTGAAAGTTATGATAAGGTTGTATAATTATAAATAAATTAACGTTTATAATATGTAAACATGATTTCTACAAATTATTTTTATTATTATTAGTTAGTACAATTTTTGTAAAACGGACCAATCGCGACGCGGACCTATTTACATAAGATGCTAAAATGCTGCCTCGTTGGTCGCGTTGGTTGGAACTTAAACTGCCGATCGGCAGGTCCTGGGTTCGATTCCCGGGTCGGGCACTACAAAATTTTTCTAATTTAAATT
>DWDW01001692.1:0-11194 GCA_018245635.1 Mimoniades versicolor eupheme | reverse complement strand
TCCCATGATGGAATAGGTGGTGAGCCTATTGCCATATACCGGGCACTTATCCAGACTCCGAGCCACTACTAGAAAATTTAAATTAGAAAATTTTAGTAGTGCCCACCCGGGAATCGAACCCAGGACCTCCCGTTCGGCAGTCGCACTTGCAACCAACACGACCAACGAGGCAGTAACGTACTTTTGTCTTCTTGAATATAAAATAGTAAAAATAAAGACAAAAACTCGGTCTGCTTCTTCTTACAGGTAAAGAAAATAGTATAATTTTGTTCGAAACTTGATTAGAACTTTATTTACAAAATTTGTTCCAAACACGGCGCCGAAACGGTTTGGATACGCATATACCTTTCGTAAGGTGTTGAGGGAGAAAACAGGCGAGCTATGAAATAGGCGCGAAAATTTATTCAGGATTATTTCAGTAGGCTTTCGAGGCACGTACCGGGGTTCGCGTTTGTGACGGGTCAGAGGGCAGGGGGTTCGAATCCGTATGGTCCTTACGGTTAGATGCTTTACGTTAAAACGACCCGTGGCGGCCATTTGTGAAAATACGATTGTGATTTTCCTATTAACCCGGTGTGAATTTCTACTATTTTAAATATAAATTTCAATTACACGTTGCTTTTTGGTGATATTACTAATATGCAGTGTACTTAATAATTAACGAGCGTCAAGAAGATTGACGTACAAAGAAATTAATTTAATGAAATAATGTTGAAAAAATCTTACAAAGAATGTTGGATGAAGACATGGTAATATTTTAAGCCATTTTATGCTTCTTTCGATGTCTACGTAATCCGTCACTTATTCTTTCGGGAACGAAGTTATCATAGAAAAGATGCCAGTGCGTAATTTTTCAAAAACTCAACTTACGCCCTTTAAGCCTCACGTTTATTCTCAACAGAAAATGGTTAAGTTACAAAAACTATGTTACCGTCAATATAACACTTTCCAGTGTTTGTTGTATTGCCAGTTAAAGTCAGTCAGTGACATAAATGTGTATATGACTATTTGATCAAGTATGCGCGCATACATTTCCTATATTTTATATCTTTCCACAAACTTCTTATGTACAAATCGGTGAAAACTTGTGATATAAAACGTTATAAAATATACATCTAGAGGGAACTTTCCATCAACCAAAAAGTACCTTTTTAAACGTTATAAAAATGGAGAGCATTTTCTATGCGATGTATTGATATAGAATGCATAACACTCTACATGTTCGGGAGTAAATGTTCTCAGAAACTTCATCCCGGTTTTAACAAAAGAAGTGCGGAAATGCGAGCATTGGTAAGTCTAAGGAGGAACTTCGGCTTGCGGTTCATTTTACTGAACTAGCTTCATTCGAGGCTGTAAATAGTATTATAACTTGAGTTCTCTTCTCAAAATCGTAATTTTACATGAAACATATAAAATTATATACGATAAATTGTGTTTCAATGTATGTCATTGTATACTTATGTATCTGTAAAGATTATAAATATATTATAGCATCATTGGCATCTGCTTAAATGAGTACACGGGCGATCTTTGGTTTTTGTATGTCAAAGGGTCGCTAAGTGTCTTGCGCTTCCAGTACATTAACATTTTTACGATGATTTTGGGCATCTTTATGTTTACAGTGCCTCCGGTGTGTTAGCGCAAACCCAAATCGACGGCTTTCATGTCGTGTTAACAAAAAAGTAGCAACCCTGATGAGGAGAGTGAGGGTAAGTAACATCACCTGAAAATTGCGGCCGATGATTTGCATGCTCCTATTTTGAAGCATTTTGTGCGGACGATGACCGAAACTGAGACCGATTTTGGGAACATCGGGACGGCACGACACCGCACGAAATCGTACGAAGTGCCTCTCAGGTAGGTACATGGCATTATAAGTTAAATTTTATTTCTAATTTTAACATTTGTGTACTGCTATAGCTTTTAAGTTAATCTATACTAACCTAACAATGGTACTTAGTTGCCCGCGATATTTTTTTTGTGATTTGAATAAAATAATTTGATTTGATTAAACGTTAGAAATTACCGCTGTGAAATTTTTCGATAATGGTTTCAGGTATGAGTATTTGTTTGAAATATACTACAGATGATATACATACCTACTATTATGTCCAGCATGTATAATATCACCTCATTATGTGTTATGACTATCCATTTTGTGATAAATCCTGTAAAGAATGATACAATAACTTACCTGTACATGATATACGATATATAAAATTACCAATGCCTGCATATCTAAAACATAATTTGCCTTTTTTGTTTTACTGGCGCAATTATACCTTCGAATCAAGAGAACAAATGCCACAGATTTAGACTTCCTCCATTTATCCACCTCGCGGTTTGGGCCGGAGCCATAATTAGGGTCAGTTTTACGCAACGCGCTAAATATAGAAAAGCCAGACGTGACATATTGTCATGGATACCGAAGTTGTTCCTTCTGCTTCATTTTGTGATTCACACAGTTTTTGGGCAGTTCATATACACAAGGCCACGTACGAGATATAGAGACATTATGCTATTTTTTGAATTAGGAAAATTTGTGTACTAACCAACGAGGAAGTAGTTACAAAATTTTCTTTATTTTATTTTTATTCTTATTTTTCGTAAGTTTGACCTTTGAGTATAATATGTTTTATTATTCTTTTATCTAAATAAAATTATGGTTTCTTTGATATGTTATCATTCGTTTAAAAACAATTTATTAGGTACAGAAAAAATATTAAGCTTTCAATTCAATGCTTATCCAAGTTTGTCTTCCTTCTTTGCAATGGTAGGACTTTCTTGTATTTTTTTAAATATTTTTAAAGAATTGTAATTAATAACATTAGCTTCTTTGAGGTGCGATATTGCGGTGAAATATAATGGAATCTCGAATGGATTTTTTTTGTACGCAATAATTACGAGGCACTCAAATAAATGTTACTATTAATAATTTAATAAAGGGTCAGTATATGAAAGTAAGTTACGTGGCATCGTTGCCCGCGATATTGTAAAAAGGGGGAGTTTTCAATAGATAATATGTAGACAACGCACACAATTACGTTACCCTACACAATTAACTTAGGCGAGGCAAAGCTCGCCTTTGCTATATTTTTATTAGTCTAAATATTCAGTCTTCTCTAAGATTGTATTGTATAAGTTACTCAGCAAGAGTAAGCGGTCGAAAAGTTAAGATTTGCTGGTTGGGTATTTCCCATTTGTTACTGTTATCTCTATTTCTATACATTGTTTGTTTTGGACGTTTATTGTCTAAACTTGGTAACGGTCCCTTTTTGAGTTTGACGTGCGATCACAACGGTCGTACAGATGTCACATTCTAAGACCGCTCGTTTGAACGATAATCGACCTTATTCGTATGTTTATAAAGACCTTGCTATGTGGCCTTGTGAAACGAATAGGGTAACGCGCATAGCACAATAAAACTGGCTTATGTTTACACACTACGTTTATTTATAAACGTTACTAGATACAGTTCAATATAACTAAGAATGTAATGTTATCCTTTGAAGATAAATGTATTGGATTACTGAACCATTACGAACTAGGAATCGTTTCAAATCAAAATGTATACATTTGTTTTACAGAGAGTAATAAAATGTAAGTCAACTTAGTATTAGTAGATACCTTTAAGAAAGTGGCAGGATAAACACATTCAGTCGCGTATAATCAAGGCGCCAGTGTTCTTAATGTTGACTTATTCCTGAGGTGCTCAACTCGGGACTAACTAGAAAAATTCAGCCCGAAATAATTTTCTCTCTAGTTCGTTTACTGTACAAATATTTAATTTGAACAAATTGATGATCTAATAATAAAATTGGATATGACATGGAAAGTAAATATTGGAAATTATAATAAATTCTTTAATTTATTATAATTTCCAATATTTACTTTTCAGTTAAAAGTGTTGTTCAGTCATGCGACGATTACGTTGGATTCAGATTTTTGTTAAATCAATTATGATATTGGTTGAATTAATACATATATGTATATGCTAAATAGCCGTTCAGGGGAAGATTGGCAACAGCCAAAGTTACTCATTTAAAAGTGTATCAAGAGTTTGAATGATGTATTAAGCGGTTAAACGGCGAAAAGAGCTTTCACATGATAAAATTTTAATTCATATTCAGACTCCAGTTCATTTCGCTTGTCACAAAACGAAAAAACCATACAATGTTCAGGTGCACCAACTACCTAAACAATAGACTGACACATTTACTAGCATCCTAAATGTGATAGTGGATTTATCAACATGCCTTCATTCCCACAACGATTTTTACTTAGTAATAGTTTATCACTTGCCGACTGAGATAGGCAAGACATTTTATCCCGAATAAATTGACAATTCCCCTAGGATATTTCAATTCAGAATAATAGTACTTAAAAAGATTTTGATGAACCCTAAAAACCTTAAAACTTTAAAGACTGTCTCGTGGGTCGTGTGGGTACCAAGCGCGACTGTCGAACGAGGCAAGTTCACATTCACATCCCGGATCGGGTTCTATTGGCTTTTTCTATCTTAGAATTTCTACTAGTGGCTCGGAGTCTTGATATGTGCCCAGTGTATGGCAATAGGCATACGACCTATTCTATAGTGGGACGTAAACGTAACTGGTCAAACGTGGAAGTGTTCTATATTCCACTGCCTACCTCTTCCGACATTACAGGCCTGATTTACCTTAGACAAATAGTATATTTCTATTAGTCTCTATTCTGTGTGATTATTTGACCAGAGTTTTATGTGTCCGATATAATTATTTTATTTTACTTAAATCATTTGTAATACACATAATATAAATTTTTGGTTTCGACACATCTTCTCTCTACAAATTTTTCCTAAATCTTTTACTAAGCCGTGTGCGGAATATGCTTAAAAACAAATACAAAAATTTATCTTCACATACATTCTTATATACACGAGGTAATACATATATAGATAGATATATGTGTACATACGTAGGTTTGTATTGGAATTGTAAAAGTTATGTGAGACGAGTGCCGACCGAAATCGATGTTGTGTTTACAAACTGTATTTATATCTGTGTGTGGAACTCGTTCAGAGTGGCTAGACACATCTTTGAGCGTTCACTAACCTGGCGCATTAAGAGTACTTTTACTTACAGGATCGGTTAGTTCTTTGCGTTCCTCGGTTTGATTTTTTGTTGCAAATGGTATGTATAAACAATTAATTAATTAAATTATTTTTATATAGTCACTCCTGGTCCCCTATGGGGTAGGCTGGAAACACCGAGTGTCAAATATTTTGAGCTATTATTACAAACTTGACTTATTTCTTCTTCATTCAACGTTCTTTTTATACACGCACGCCGGACCGCAGCGCAACTGCGGAGTGCGTGGAGTGCTCGGAATCATCTGCCTCTCGTATCATTATCTTGCCGTTATGGTCAAGATAGTCGAGTCAACTACAAAACGGCCGGTTGATGACATCTTGGATTTCTTCGATTCCTGCATTCCCCATTTTACATTATATAGATATCTATTGATTGGTGACGAACCTAACCGACAAGCCATAAAACGTTACAACTTAATTCTCTTTCGATCATCAGGGTTATGTAGCCGAAACATATATATATATATATATATATATATGTTTCGGCTACATAACCCTGATGATCGAAAGAGAATTAAGTTGTAACGTTTTATGGCTTGTCGGTTAGGTTCGTCACCAATCAATAGATATCTATATAATGTAAAATGGGGAATGCAGGAATCGAAGAAATCCAAGATGTCATCAACCGGCCGTTTTGTAGTTGACTCGACTATCTTGACCATAACGGCAAGATAATGATACGAGAGGCAGATGATTCCGAGCACTCCACGCACTCCGCAGTTGCGCTGCGGTCCGGCGTGCGTGTATAAAAAGAACGTTGAATGAAGAAGAAATAAGTCAAGTTTGTAATAATAGCTCAAAATATTTGACACTCGGTGTTTCCAGCCTACCCCATAGGGGACCAGGAGTGACTATATAAAAATAATTTAATTAATTAATTGTTTATACATACCATTTGCAACAAAAAATCAAACCGAGGAACGCAAAGAACTAACCGATCCTGTAAGTAAAAGTACTCTTAATGCGCCAGGTTAGTGAACGCTCAAAGATGTGTCTAGCCACTCTGAACGAGTTCCACACACAGATATAAATACAGTTTGTAAACACAACATCGATTTCGGTCGGCACTCGTCTCACATAACTTTTACAATTCCAATACAAACCTACGTATGTACACATATATCTATCTATATATGTATTACCTCGTGTATATAAGAATGTATGTGAAGATAAATTTTTGTATTTGTTTTTAAGCATATTCCGCACACGGCTTAGTAAAAGATTTAGGAAAAATTTGTAGAGAGAAGATGTGTCGAAACCAAAAATTTATATTATGTGTATTACAAATGATTTAAGTAAAATAAAATAATTATATCGGACACATAAAACTCTGGTCAAATAATCACACAGAATAGAGACTAATAGAAATATACTATTTGTCTAAGGTAAATCAGGCCTGTAATGTCGGAAGAGGTAGGCAGTGGAATATAGAACACTTCCACGTTTGACCAGTTACGTTTACGTCCCACTATAGAATAGGTCGTATGCCTATTGCCATACACTGGGCACATATCAAGACTCCGAGCCACTAGTAGAAATTCTAAGATAGAAAAAGCCAATAGAACCCGATCCGGGATGTGAATGTGAACTTGCCTCGTTCGACAGTCGCGCTTGGTACCCACACGACCCACGAGACAGTCTTTAAAGTTTTAAGGTTTTTAGGGTTCATCAAAATCTTTTTAAGTACTATTATTCTGAATTGAAATATCCTAGGGGAATTGTCAATTTATTCGGGATAAAATGTCTTGCCTATCTCAGTCGGCAAGTGATAAACTATTACTAAGTAAAAATCGTTGTGGGAATGAAGGCATGTTGATAAATCCACTATCACATTTAGGATGCTAGTAAATGTGTCAGTCTATTGTTTAGGTAGTTGGTGCACCTGAACATTGTATGGTTTTTTCGTTTTGTGACAAGCGAAATGAACTGGAGTCTGAATATGAATTAAAATTTTATCATGTGAAAGCTCTTTTCGCCGTTTAACCGCTTAATACATCATTCAAACTCTTGATACACTTTTAAATGAGTAACTTTGGCTGTTGCCAATCTTCCCCTGAACGGCTATTTAGCATATACATATATGTATTAATTCAACCAATATCATAATTGATTTAACAAAAATCTGAATCCAACGTAATCGTCGCATGACTGAACAACACTTTTAACTGAAAAGTAAATATTGGAAATTATAATAAATTAAAGAATTTATTATAATTTCCAATATTTACTTTCCATGTCATATCCAATTTTATTATTAGATCATCAATTTGTTCAAATTAAATATTTGTACAGTAAACGAACTAGAGAGAAAATTATTTCGGGCTGAATTTTTCTAGTTAGTCCCGAGTTGAGCACCTCAGGAATAAGTCAACATTAAGAACACTGGCGCCTTGATTATACGCGACTGAATGTGTTTATCCTGCCACTTTCTTAAAGGTATCTACTAATACTAAGTTGACTTACATTTTATTACTCTCTGTAAAACAAATGTATACATTTTGATTTGAAACGATTCCTAGTTCGTAATGGTTCAGTAATCCAATACATTTATCTTCAAAGGATAACATTACATTCTTAGTTATATTGAACTGTATCTAGTAACGTTTATAAATAAACGTAGTGTGTAAACATAAGCCAGTTTTATTGTGCTATGCGCGTTACCCTATTCGTTTCACAAGGCCACATAGCAAGGTCTTTATAAACATACGAATAAGGTCGATTATCGTTCAAACGAGCGGTCTTAGAATGTGACATCTGTACGACCGTTGTGATCGCACGTCAAACTCAAAAAGGGACCGTTACCAAGTTTAGACAATAAACGTCCAAAACAAACAATGTATAGAAATAGAGATAACAGTAACAAATGGGAAATACCCAACCAGCAAATCTTAACTTTTCGACCGCTTACTCTTGCTGAGTAACTTATACAATACAATCTTAGAGAAGACTGAATATTTAGACTAATAAAAATATAGCAAAGGCGAGCTTTGCCTCGCCTAAGTTAATTGTGTAGGGTAACGTAATTGTGTGCGTTGTCTACATATTATCTATTGAAAACTCCCCCTTTTTACAATATCGCGGGCAACGATGCCACGTAACTTACTTTCATATACTGACCCTTTATTAAATTATTAATAGTAACATTTATTTGAGTGCCTCGTAATTATTGCGTACAAAAAAAATCCATTCGAGATTCCATTATATTTCACCGCAATATCGCACCTCAAAGAAGCTAATGTTATTAATTACAATTCTTTAAAAATATTTAAAAAAATACAAGAAAGTCCTACCATTGCAAAGAAGGAAGACAAACTTGGATAAGCATTGAATTGAAAGCTTAATATTTTTTCTGTACCTAATAAATTGTTTTTAAACGAATGATAACATATCAAAGAAACCATAATTTTATTTAGATAAAAGAATAATAAAACATATTATACTCAAAGGTCAAACTTACGAAAAATAAGAATAAAAATAAAATAAAGAAAATTTTGTAACTACTTCCTCGTTGGTTAGTACACAAATTTTCCTAATTCAAAAAATAGCATAATGTCTCTATATCTCGTACGTGGCCTTGTGTATATGAACTGCCCAAAAACTGTGTGAATCACAAAATGAAGCAGAAGGAACAACTTCGGTATCCATGACAATATGTCACGTCTGGCTTTTCTATATTTAGCGCGTTGCGTAAAACTGACCCTAATTATGGCTCCGGCCCAAACCGCGAGGTGGATAAATGGAGGAAGTCTAAATCTGTGGCATTTGTTCTCTTGATTCGAAGGTATAATTGCGCCAGTAAAACAAAAAAGGCAAATTATGTTTTAGATATGCAGGCATTGGTAATTTTATATATCGTATATCATGTACAGGTAAGTTATTGTATCATTCTTTACAGGATTTATCACAAAATGGATAGTCATAACACATAATGAGGTGATATTATACATGCTGGACATAATAGTAGGTATGTATATCATCTGTAGTATATTTCAAACAAATACTCATACCTGAAACCATTATCGAAAAATTTCACAGCGGTAATTTCTAACGTTTAATCAAATCAAATTATTTTATTCAAATCACAAAAAAAATATCGCGGGCAACTAAGTACCATTGTTAGGTTAGTATAGATTAACTTAAAAGCTATAGCAGTACACAAATGTTAAAATTAGAAATAAAATTTAACTTATAATGCCATGTACCTACCTGAGAGGCACTTCGTACGATTTCGTGCGGTGTCGTGCCGTCCCGATGTTCCCAAAATCGGTCTCAGTTTCGGTCATCGTCCGCACAAAATGCTTCAAAATAGGAGCATGCAAATCATCGGCCGCAATTTTCAGGTGATGTTACTTACCCTCACTCTCCTCATCAGGGTTGCTACTTTTTTGTTAACACGACATGAAAGCCGTCGATTTGGGTTTGCGCTAACACACCGGAGGCACTGTAAACATAAAGATGCCCAAAATCATCGTAAAAATGTTAATGTACTGGAAGCGCAAGACACTTAGCGACCCTTTGACATACAAAAACCAAAGATCGCCCGTGTACTCATTTAAGCAGATGCCAATGATGCTATAATATATTTATAATCTTTACAGATACATAAGTATACAATGACATACATTGAAACACAATTTATCGTATATAATTTTATATGTTTCATGTAAAATTACGATTTTGAGAAGAGAACTCAAGTTATAATACTATTTACAGCCTCGAATGAAGCTAGTTCAGTAAAATGAACCGCAAGCCGAAGTTCCTCCTTAGACTTACCAATGCTCGCATTTCCGCACTTCTTTTGTTAAAACCGGGATGAAGTTTCTGAGAACATTTACTCCCGAACATGTAGAGTGTTATGCATTCTATATCAATACATCGCATAGAAAATGCTCTCCATTTTTATAACGTTTAAAAAGGTACTTTTTGGTTGATGGAAAGTTCCCTCTAGATGTATATTTTATAACGTTTTATATCACAAGTTTTCACCGATTTGTACATAAGAAGTTTGTGGAAAGATATAAAATATAGGAAATGTATGCGCGCATACTTGATCAAATAGTCATATACACATTTATGTCACTGACTGACTTTAACTGGCAATACAACAAACACTGGAAAGTGTTATATTGACGGTAACATAGTTTTTGTAACTTAACCATTTTCTGTTGAGAATAAACGTGAGGCTTAAAGGGCGTAAGTTGAGTTTTTGAAAAATTACGCACTGGCATCTTTTCTATGATAACTTCGTTCCCGAAAGAATAAGTGACGGATTACGTAGACATCGAAAGAAGCATAAAATGGCTTAAAATATTACCATGTCTTCATCCAACATTCTTTGTAAGATTTTTTCAACATTATTTCATTAAATTAATTTCTTTGTACGTCAATCTTCTTGACGCTCGTTAATTATTAAGTACACTGCATATTAGTAATATCACCAAAAAGCAACGTGTAATTGAAATTTATATTTAAAATAGTAGAAATTCACACCGGGTTAATAGGAAAATCACAATCGTATTTTCACAAATGGCCGCCACGGGTCGTTTTAACGTAAAGCATCTAACCGTAAGGACCATACGGATTCGAACCCCCTGCCCTCTGACCCGTCACAAACGCGAACCCCGGTACGTGCCTCGAAAGCCTACTGAAATAATCCTGAATAAATTTTCGCGCCTATTTCATAGCTCGCCTGTTTTCTCCCTCAACACCTTACGAAAGGTATATGCGTATCCAAACCGTTTCGGCGCCGTGTTTGGAACAAATTTTGTAAATAAAGTTCTAATCAAGTTTCGAACAAAATTATACTATTTTCTTTACCTGTAAGAAGAAGCAGACCGAGTTTTTGTCTTTATTTTTACTATTTTATATTCAAGAAGACAAAAGTACGTTACTGCCTCGTTGGTCGTGTTGGTTGCAAGTGCGACTGCCGAACGGGAGGTCCTGGGTTCGATTCCCGGGTGGGCACTACTAAAATTTTCTAATTTAAATTTTCTAGTAGTGGCTCGGAGTCTGGATAAGTGCCCGGTATATGGCAATAGGCTCACCACCTATTCCATCATGGGA
>DWDW01001691.1:0-11195 GCA_018245635.1 Mimoniades versicolor eupheme | reverse complement strand
GACCCGGGAATCGAACCCAGGACCTCCCGTTCGGCAGTCGCACTCGCAACCAACACGACCAACGAGGCAGTCAAATTCTATTTCTACTCTCATTTATTTCTACTCTCATTTAGTCTAATTCTACTCTCATTTAACGCTATAAAGCACTTTTTTCATCTTTATGTATATACATAATATGTATCGAAATCGACAGTAAAGGGTCACATTCATATTAGAATTTCGAATAATTTTAGGTTATAAATGCTGTCTGTCTTCCCTTTATATATGTGAACGGGTGCGTGTGTGTGTGTGTGTGTGTGTGTGAGAGAGAGAGAGAGAGAGAGAAATAATGAGTAAACGACAATAAAGCGTCAAATTATGCAGTGCCCGGCTGTGTTCAACTGGCGTGGACACGGCCGTTGCCTAGCAAGTTTGCGTTAGATGTTATCCACGCTCGCTTCTAGCCAGTCTCCCGCACAAAGCTCCTGTAATCACGAGCGGCGTCGCTCCAATGGAGATCGCTGATAGCATTTCCTAGTACTGGATCTTAATTGATTGTTGACGTGTCGGGAATAGCCGAAGCAGTGCTTCGAATTACGTTGCTACAATAATCTTGTAATCAATTGTATACGGTCATTTTATATTTTCTGTATTAGGTAAGTACCTACAACTTGACTACCTCGTTGGTCGTGTTGGTTGCAAGTGCGACTGCCGAACGGGAGGTCCTGGGTTCGATTTCCGGATCGGGCACTACTAAATTTTCTAACTTAGATTTTTGAGTAGTGGCTCGGTGTCTGGATATGTGCCCGGTATATGGCAATGGCTCACCGCCTATTCCATCGTGGGACGTAAAAATAACTGGTGAAACGTGAGAGCGTTTTACATTCCTCTGCCTACCTCTTCGGGGATTACAGGCGTGATGTTTAATCTTACATACATATGTACTCATATGTAAAAAAGTAGAAATTTATATAACAAGAAACTATTCTTGTACGTTGTCTCATTCTAACCATATTGTTCTATGTCACTACTAGATGGCGTTGTAGCATAATAAATCTTCCAACCAATCGCTATGTAGGTCGTCAAATATAGGAACAATATGGAAAATATTTTCGATTACAGAATAATTAGTCATCAGTTATAGGCGATAAGTAATAAAAAAAATATTGAGGAATAGATAGATTTCAATTATTACGTCAAATATCTCTCGTGTCGTCAAATATCTGTCATTAATCTGAATTATAAATATTAATGTGTTTAACTTATTTTAACGTAGCGTTGATAAAAAATCAATTTCTATGAAAACGTTAGCCACATATCACAATGGAGCAGTCAGAGTTGCTGTACTCGTATCGAAGTACATTAATTGGAGCGTGTAAAGTTTAACGAAGGACCTCCATAACGACACGATTTGATCGCCGAAGCTCAATCACACCAACGACAAATTGATCTTCTACTTGCTTAACAACTGTCATTTCGTCGATCCTTATTGCTATAATCAAACTTACTAATTAAATACACGAATCGAAATGGTCCAAAATTAGGATTGAATATTGCTTTTTGATTTGCAACCTTTTGAATTTTTTCTGTAACATTAGGCAATATTAATAAAATGTGTGAAAAGCGCGACCGAGGAGTATTAATTGATCCCAATTGTATCTGTTGGCTTATACATAGATACTGACGTCATACAATTGTACCCGTCTGACGAGGGGAAACGTGTTGTAAGAATGTATGTAAGATTATATGTGTGTTCTGTATGTAAGCAATCTATGTACTTAATTAGACCATTTCGAGGTGCGTCGTTTTCTTAGCCTAGTAATAAAATGGAGTTAATAATTACTTTGCGGCCGCTCACCTCGTCCTCGTGGTACCAGAATATGTAGGCGGGCGGCTCGGGGCTGAACTGGATTAGGCATGTCAGGTTGATCGTGGAGCCAATGTCCACGTGCAGGTCCGGCCCGCCCAAGATCCGGGCAGAGGGCACTGTTGAAAAAAATTACGTTAGCCGCTAAAATGACCTTTTCGTTCATACGTTCACGATCACGATTTTTTTTATATGTTGGAAGTCTTTGTAGTTGAAAAATAATTCGGTGTTAGTTTAGTGAGTTACAGACATGCACAGACTAGATTGTAACAGACCGATTTGCACGGTAAAGAGATTAGTTAAAAATAGTTTTAATTGGGAGGGCGCTGTGAAACAGCGCATAACAATGATAAAAATCATAAAAATAACGGTTTTATCGTCGTTGTTTGTCTAACTTTTGCCATGAAAATATAAACCTAAATTCTTTACACATTGCGCACAGTAATTTTATATAGTTGTGCTGTTACAAATGGGCCTAGAAAGAAAACCATATTTTTTCCATATTGGTACCCGATTCTTGTCATAACCCCAGAACCCAGTAGTGAGACGCTGAATTGTGCATTAGGTACTACGCTTCTGCTTTAATACAATGTTACTAAATGCCTAGAAATAACATAGATCTGTGTAACGTAAATGACAAAAATTATACAATCCAAATGGTTTAGGAATGAAAATAAGTTGAAAATTCTAACCTCACCATTGTACACGAATGTTATCAATAACTTATTGATGGCGTAATTTGAGAACAGAAAGGTTTTAAGAAGTGTACTTTAGATCAGGATTACGTCGTACCTCGCCAAAGGACTGGCTGACGTCTTTTTAAATATTTTTCAACTTTTGTACAATGCTACTGGGTTTAAATTAGTTTGGCACAATATAAAGCCATATTGCTGAGTCCGAAGTCGTTTGAGAAGTTGGTACAAATTACTGAAACAAATATACACTCTATGTTATTAGAATAACGTGAATATTAGACTGCATTCAAATTTTCTTTTTTGGTTCTGTTGCAGGCTATTAAAGTGAAGGTTTGAAAGTTAGAGGTTTGCAGGAAAAAAAATAGCGACTACTTACCAGTCTCCAGAGAGAATTCCTCTGAAGTTTTGTTCTATCATCTACGGATTATGATTACAGTTATATTTGGAATATAGTAATGAAAAGAAATACCCATTTTTATTTGTTAGGTGACCTTTTTTTAGGACCTTTTAGGATCTTAGGAGGGCACCGGCGCGTTCCGCTGGAGATAACGGAGTCCTCCTATTACCGCTGAGGATGGCCACCGAGGGGGTTTTACGGTAAAAATCCCACATAACCCGGTATCACTCCCAGGGTACCGGGTACCTTTTGAAGGTTTCCCCCCCCCCCCATAAAAAAAGGTGACCTTTTCTATTATTCAACCCGTTTTATCGTTCCACTGTTGGAATGCGGGTCCGCTCTCATCATTAGTGGGTTAAAGCCATCGTCTTCTCACGCTGACCAAGTGCTAGGTGGTAAGCTTGACATGCCTCAGAAAACAAAGTTTTTTGAGAAGTCTAAGATGTGAAGGTTTTCTTACAATGTTTCCCTTTTTTTATATTTCGTAACGAAATTTTGTAACGCACATTTTGTAAAGAGGTGCCTGCCAGAATTTGAATCCAAGTTCTCGTAGTGAGAGGTCGAATTTCTAACCACTAGGCTATCAATACTGTAAACTATACTACGATAGATACATATAGTTCCTAAAAACTGCAATACGGGGCGATTATATATAAATTTTCCTAACAGTTTACTAATTGTTAGAATATTATTACAAGAAATTATTTTATTATGAAGGCATGAAAGGGTACCTCGTATGAGCAAAGGCGCTGGTTTGAAAGAGATATCTCTTTATATGCAATATTTACTTCTCCATACATACATATGTATGTATGCATACTAATGATAATGATAATTTAGGGAGTGCAACAACAGGGAGACAGGCTAAACGAATAGCAGTCGCTTCTCGGCAGTAAAACAATGGAGTGTAGGAAAAGCCTTCGATAAACACGTAATCTACAAACACTGATGTATAGAGCACCAGCTTCGACAAATATTACTAAAAGTAATATGACAATGATGTTTGGGTGATTTTTACAACGAATATCGGAATTTTATTTATGTCAAAAGAGTCGTAATTCAACATCGTTTGAAAGTATATAAGAAGATAGAAACAAAAATCTTCAGATTCAGGTGCGAGGGCATTAACTTATTGGTTTCGCCGCCACTCTACAATGCGCTCTTTGTACACTATATAAGACTGAGTTTGGAACGGCACTGCATGACAAATAGTTAGGATTTGTCCCTTTGTTCTGACTGAAACTAATCTGTAGATAGGTCGGTAATCCAGCACCGATGCGATATCCATTGTGTGGATAAAAGGAAGATGTACTACTTTTCTTATCTCGAGATTTACAAAGAAAAGTTGCTTGCCGCGCGTCTCACGCGAAAGTATCTTATGTTAAAAGTTATAACTTGTCTTCGAGTTGCTTGTTTATTGTTTCTTATTGTTTGACGCTATTTACTAATACACTTCAGCAATGGTCAGTTGATTAGAAGAATTGATAACTTATGTTCCAATAGGTACGAATACATGTTGTATATGATGTTTTGAAGCGTTTATTTTTTTACACGTAGATTGCTATAACAGAGTGATAACGTAATGTAACATCTGTAACGTCTGTAATCCACATAGATGCAAACAGAGGAGTGTAGTACACGCCCAAGATTCATCAATTACGTAACCATTTATTTAATAAGAAGTGAGCCTATTGCCATACATCGGAGATAAATCTATACTCCGTTGATTGTCATTATCACTACATTGGTTATAATAGCGTTAGTAGCTGCGTACACCGTCTCGACCAACAGGCTTGTATTTACATAGAATCATTGTGAAGTCATTGAGAGAGCGCATTGGGGACGGGTGCCTCGGTTGAACTCACTACTCGCGCTTCTGTTGCACTGTAATTGAGAAACTTCCGCTCCACTACTGTAATAAATTTCTGTGCACCAGATATATGTGCATAATACTATACATATTTATTACAGAATGAATATATTGAAAAAGTGACAGGTCCCTGTCCACTACTCTCCTTCTGTCCAGAAGGAGAGTAGAGTCGCATAAAGCACGCGGCATTTCGACAAATGCATGTAGCTGTACATTTATGTATTGGTATTAGTGTATCGGCTTTCTGATATCGATTTTTGCCTCATCACCGTGGTACGTGTAGTGGTGAACATTTATGTTTCTTACTAATGCTTTTTCATCGAGTAGTTAATGTTTCCCTCTCGGGACTCGGAATTTTTGGGTTCGATTTTTGAACAGGTATTATGTAATAAAGACAATTGTTTTATTCCTTGCATGGGTACAAAATTATTAAGAAACCCATATTGATTATATCTCTCTTGTTACTATAGTACAAGCTCTGCCTAGTTTGGGATCAGACAGCGGTGTGTATATTGTATAGATTCTGTTTAATTACAAATTATATTGTTCCGTGTGAGTTATATTAAGATATATTGCTATAGTTATAAGATAAGTTCAAAGATCTTTCAGCATGATTGACAGAGGGAGGCACGTTAAATATTCAGCGTGTCATAGATGTATTACGGGGATGCTGCGAAATCGGTACATACGTAATCCCTCCCCGTCGCGAGGTAGTAGGTACTCATCAGATGTTGCAGCCCATGTAAATACTTTCGGACCAGAGATAGAAAATTTCCTTAACACTGGAAGGTTTCCAGTCTAACTGCGTAGCTCTGTTCTTACATATGCATAATTATTTTTACATTATACCTATAAGGTAAGCATAGTTGTGTGGAGTTGTGAAGTTATTCATTTATTGTACCGTTATTTATAAGTATATTGGTACTGTTGAATGGTTATTTATTCCCAAGACATCTGTGCTTATACTCAATCCGTTGGTCTATAGTATTCCCAGACCAAATTCCGAGACGTGTTGTTATTCGAAAGGACTAAGTTATATATACATATATTATGTTGCAATGTTTATCTGTCCCAAATTTCAAATTGACAAGTCTTGCCGTTTAGCAACAGAAGCAGACCGCTTCGTAATGTTTCCGTGAATTCTATAATATAGAACAGAGTGCTGTCCAACATAGGTGCTTTAAAATGAAACGTGGTCATTTGATGAATTTGGTTGAATATTGATTTGTTGAAAACGGAACAATTACAACAACAACAATTATTATTATTTTAATTTAAGTACGTAGTGCACGAAACGTCTGTTTTATATGGGTTTGTTCGTAATTTGAATGTTAAGAGTTTTCTTTAAATTATATTAGTATACAAAACTTGTTTCATTTATATTAGTACAAGAAAGTAATATACTTTGTTCATTACCTTAAGGCATGTAAAACCGAACTGCATGCTGATGAATTTTCATAATACGAGTGCACTTTAATTGCATACACTAGTAAAATGACGATGTATAATATTGTAAGCAGATTTCTCGTAATTTCCGAACGTTTGAGCGTATTCTCGTCGCGCGACCGCTGCGCGAGCGGCTCGGTGGCGAGCGGGCGGTGGGATGCGGTCGGCGCGCCACTGCTCGCTGCACCGCGCTCCGTTGAACAAAGCGTGCAAATTTATATGTGCCATTAAGAAAGATTTCACCCGGACGCCTGCATAAGTCCTGGCCGCCTTAATTCACGAGCGCCATACATTTCGCCGAAGGCGGGCGGGCGGGGGTCGGGGGTGACACACTCGCTATGCGCTCCTTCATTATCCTGAGCGAGTGCGCAGAGTTTCGAGAGCGCGCTTAACCCTGAATCCTGCCAATCCGCTTAACGTCTTCCCTCGATATATTAGGTAACGTAAATCTGGCACTTATCACGTTGCTACACCTTTATCGTCCTCATTGTATAATTATTCAGCACACATTTACTGTTCTTCTACTCAGCTATGATGTCTACGCTTTGTCGAATTCTTATTCATTTCTATGTAGCCACCCAAACTACATAAGTACTAAATAATATTTTCATTGATGAATAACTGGAAGCTAATTGTACAATCTTGTGATATATTAAATAACGTAGTGAAGGACGCCCTCCGGCCAGGTGAGGTCACGATTAGCGAAAGGCTGCAGGCAGAAACAGAAGAACATGCCCCCGCGAGTTAGAAACTGTCCCTTAACAAAGAGTTGATCATGTTCGCTTATTTTTTTATCCACTATTATTCGCGATTTATTTTCATATCGTATCCATATATTTATTTTTATTCGTATCCATATACGACCGCTTCTTTAGTATCCGTTAAGCAATACTTAGGTATATTTCAAAAAACAATTTTCCATTGTTGAATTCAATTAAAATAAGCCATGTTTTCAGTAATTATATAAATTCTATGTATTTATAAAAAAAATCTTATATGACTTGGGAGCGAAATGGGTAACCATTTCAAGTTTTTGACAGTCGAATTCAGATTCAGATCAGAAGATTTCTTGGCTTTTTATTTAACTAAATATTGCGGTGGCTTTTTATTAAATAAAAACGAAAGCCTTACTGATAAATAACTAGTTGATCCAGTGGGTGCAAGCGTGACTGCCGTTTAGGAGGTCCTGGGTGTAAGTCCAGGGTCGGGTACTATAGGATTTTTCCAACTAGAATTACTATTGCAAACTATTAGTGGTTCGGAGCCTGGATCTGTGCGCGGTGTATGGCAATTGGCTCACCACCTTCATGATGGGTCGTAGACGTTATGGGTGAAACTCTTCTGCCTACCTTTTTGGGGATTACGTGAAATAACTGTACACGACAAGATTGTTTTGGATCATTTCTTGTGTCACAGTAAGCATTCACAATATTGTCGACATACTTGTTGGTACATATATACATAATGAATAAGATATTATAGAAGACCGTACCACGGTTCTGGAACGTTCGAGCGTGGCGCGATGCCAGAGCCGCGCGCTGCGTCACTGCCGCTTATTTACATGTGTTATGCAGATGAAGTCGTTAATGTAGGGAGGTTCGTTTTTAAGCCCCATTCATAAGTAGGAATAATTTAGAAGAACATATTAAACTCTGAGCGAAGCGGATTCATTCTGAAAATGTAAGTGACAAGCATATACAGTTGTTTGTGCTCATATAAAACTGAAATTTAACATAATATCACTTGTACTAACATTAAAGTTTAAAGCATAAGTTTTAAAATAGCATCCGCTCATGTGTAAAACAGCAACAACTCATGAGAAACAATTTGGCAATAATACGAGGTGGTTTTGGTACGTAAAGACATAATCTATGTATGTATATATCGATATCATTTCTTGAAGATAAATGGGTCTCATGTTAAAGCGAAGTACCACGAGAAGGAAACTTTAAGTTGTGAACATACTGCGCGATTAAACTGGATCGTATTAGCGTAAGCGAGCGACGCCGGATCCCTCATTACGCGCGGCAAGAAGCCACGCTCGCTGCAACCAAGAGTGGCCGATTAAACTAATTCGCGCCGAAGCCAACGGCGCACTAGTGCCGCCCGCGCCCGCGGACAAAACCAGCAAACTAAGTGCTTTGCGAGCAGCGCATTGTAGCCCGCGCTGTTCGCCACCGCTTTGTACCATTAATTCAGCGTAATGCAGAGTTACGTTGCGCTGGACCGGCTAATGGAATTCTCAATCGATACCCCGTTACTCGCGGCTCTCGAACAAAACCCAATTACATTTGGCAGAACTCCGCGCTCCGCTGCGACTGTTTTCGTATTTCTTGCGAAGCGACACGGACCGCCGGTCGCTGCAAAGGTAAACACAAATCTCTGTCAAAGTCGGTTCCAAACTCAAGGAATAAATAGTAGTGGGTTTTATGTCAGCACAGCAGCGTAAAATAAAAAGTAAAAACTTGTTTCGGGCGACTGTCGTGGTAAGCGGTGTGTAATGCGAACGACGCGAGCGGTCCAAATTGGAAAATAAAGAAAAAGGGGCGTGAAGCTCTTTCCGTGTTCATGAAGTAACTCGTAAGAGGCTTAAATAAGGCTGTTTTGGGAGAGCACTTTTAAATTAAAACTTCAACATAATAAAAACGAAAATATATGGTTGCAAAAGCATAAGAGCGGGAACATGGTTATAAGTAAATGCACCGTACGTATGTATGTCACAGTATGTATGTCACCGTTAATTTGTTATATTACGTCGTGACATAACACTGACCAGGTTTCGGTTGCGGGTAAACCTTTGCTACGACTGTTCTGACGATGTTAGCGGATCTACCAATGTTAAGACACGTTACGGTTTCATAGCAGATGTATAATGCTATATAACTTCTTTCCTAAGGAAATCGTTTTTAGTAAGACCACGAACATCTGGTTTAATTACCTGATACTTTAGCATTTCTCAATAACAGACCATCAGACAGACATAATAAAAATCAGTGCTGAGCTCCTTTGATGTATCAAACTAAATAATAATGTACCAAGCATTTACTGTTTCTGAAGGAAAGCTTCTTATATAGTATATTCATTATTAATATTTAACTTTATCATGTTACAGAATTGTAAGAGAAAAGTTAGATATATGAGTGAAGAAGCAAAATGTATAGTTTCAGCGTCAGTGGCATGACATGGCTGGCGTCGTTGCATCAAAGTATAGTAGTGAGACTGGTTGGGGCGATGCGGTTAAAAAGTATCTGAAATGCGTTGTTTTGGGTCCTGAAATATGACGTCATAAAGAACGGAATTAACTGAAACGCAGCGCCAAGCTGCCAAGCAGGCTCTATTCAATTAACACTACATTTTTGTTTCCGGTCACTTATTTTTCAAGGTAGTGTGTAATAGCCACGACCCAGTAGAACATTTCCAATATTTTATTATATGACAAAAGTTATCATGGATTTTTTTTTGTTACTACAGTGATATACAAGTGAAAATATATCAGATTTCTTTATAGGTTGTATCGTCGGACTTTAAGGGTAACTTCCATGACATAATCCATTTAACCTATAGAATAAGCACTGCTGTTGAAAACACAACAATGCTTACTTTCACGTTACGTCTAGCTCCTTACATTTATTGAAAATTTTCCAATTTACAAATTACGATTTAAACGACACAAGAAATGTTAATAGGTGATCTGCTTGCATTTAGCGAAGCGAGAGAAATGGAGCGACGTTAAATATGCGGAAATAACGTGCGTTAATTGTCGTCGTGAGGCGCAGGAGAGGGGTGGTGGGGTTACGACGAAGTGAGAGGGGGGTAGCCACGTTATTTATGCACACCGACCATTAAGTGGCAATTAGAATAAAAGCGGGTAATGAGGTTAAAAGGTCACATTAGTTACTAGTAAGGATTGAAATTTTTCTATACAATCGTGTAGAGCGATTCATAATAACGTTTGAAGAGCTTGTATACGAGAGGAGTCTGTTTTCATTAGAGATATTAATATAGTGTTGTTGTTATAAACAAAAATAGTTTAAAACAATCGCAATGCTGTTTAACCAATATTATTTTCCTATTTTGAGTAAATTGTTCCACGGGAGGAACAAATCTTTGCTTAATGAAGTGCGGCGTTATATATGCGTTGAGAATGACGTGAGCTAATTGTCGCGGGCGCGCGGCGCAGCGCGTGATTTATGCACGCTGCCCATTAAATGGCAATTAGATGAAATAAAGCGAGTCGGTGGGTTAATGGCACGCCTTACTTGTTCTGTGCGCTGTTGAAATGTTCTTCGCGGGTTTTGTAGCTAATGAATACGTATTATAATTTCTTCCGTTTTTCTCGAACGTTATCATTTTGTTTTACTTGTAATATTATTAATTACCAGTAATATATAATTACATAGTATAATAGAATAAATTTCTTCTTAATTAAACTTTGCAGATTTTTTACGTGTGAGTGATTTTCAGCTTTTTGCGATTTGTCGATCAGAAATAATCATTGTGAAGTTATTTTAGTCGTACGTAGTGCTACACCGTTTCGACGAGTGTGCGAAACTGCGATCAGAGCATGACATTCAAGATGTTTATCGCAAAAGTCATTACAGCTGTTTCGTTAACATAAAAATCGTTCGAATAACGAACTGCTATTGTTACGAGACATTACCAAACCGGACTATTGTCGTAATCTCTGATAACTTACACAATATCACATGCGATACAAATGTTATGCGATATAATTGCGTGGGATAATCTGTGCAGTGAGGGTGTGACGTTGCCAAAATTACCCAGTCTGGTGCGTAATGAGCTGTTATGATGTCGGTCTCTCTCGTGAGTCGTAAAAGTGGGGAGTCGAGCTTCGTTGGATTGAGCGTCGTCTTGGCGCCGACAGCATTCCGACTGCAAATAGCAGTGAACAGTTTTCGCAAAAATTGGGAATTCAATAAC
>DWDW01001690.1:0-11199 GCA_018245635.1 Mimoniades versicolor eupheme | reverse complement strand
GTAGCGGAATGCTAAATCGTTTCGCGCATCATTTAATCACTACGAACTTGCTTTAACATGTTTAGGTAACTAAACATTCCCTGCCCAAAAGCAGACAGCACTATCCCGACAGGAGCGACGTGAGCGAGGGAAAGCTCGCCCCCTCACAAAACTCTCGTTTAGCCAATTGTTACAGAATTGCCTTCAAAGGGGCTGGCTGCGTCTTAATTGAACGAATAAGCACACAATCGTCATGAGGTAAGACGGAGGTCCTGTTTAATAAATCCGTATTTATTAAGTACAGTTACGATGTTTTAAATAAAATATAAAAATAGATTCAATAACTAATTTTGTTTTATTCAAAATAAACGGATTTAAAATCAGCATATTTAGATTAAGGCATTGTAAGCATCAGACATTTATTTGATTCGAAATAATATGCATAAATGTAATGCGCTGATAATTTGTCTTGCGCATAACGGGAAGAGTGTAAAAAAATTAATAAAACCATTTAAGCTCGTAAATTCTTTCTCTTAGACGTGACCACTGTTGAACGTTAGAATAATAGAACTAGTTAGAATAATAGTTAAGGTAATTGATAACGAAGTAGTTCGTTTCAATTGCATGTTATATTCACGTCCATTTACAATCATTATCAACTCATAATTGATCTGGTTGTAAAATTCAATTATACCATCTATTCCAGCCTTTCCCAACCTGGGGTCCGCGGACTCCTGGCGGTCCGCAGGCATATTCCAAGGGGTCCGCGGACAAATCAAGAAAATAACGAAAGCATTAGTTTAGTCAGACCACTTTACTTTTTTCAGTTCCAAAATGGAATAATGTGTCAAGTGCTAGGTAACTAGCTTTTTACATACAAAAACACCGCATTTAGTTTAATTGAGATTTTGAGAATAAAGTAGACTGACCTATATATGTGAGTACTGCAAATAAATTTTTTTAGGGGTCCGCGGATCATGGTAAGGTGACGCTAGGGGGTCCGCCCTTGGAAAAGGTTGGGAAAGGCTGATCTATTCCATGGTGTGACGTAAACGTAACTAGTGGAACATGGGAGTGTACTACATTTCTCTGTCTGTCTCTTCGGGAATTAGAGGCGTGATTTTACGCTTGACGTTGGACTGCCTCCTTGGTCTCGTTAGTTGCAAGTGCGATAGCCGATCGGGAGGTCATGGGTTCAAATTCCGGGTCGGGCACTACTACATTTGTCTTATTTCGATTTTCTGGTAGTGGCTCGGACTCTGGAAATGTGCCTGATGTATGGCAATAGGCTCACCACCTATTCCATAGTTGGACGTAAAAAAGTAACTGGTGAAACGTAAGAGTGTTCTACATGCCTCTGCCTACCTCTTCGGAGATTACAGGCGTGATGTTACGTTGTTACATTTAATTTAAAACTTTATACCAAAAAAATAAATAATAAAGCAATGTAGACATGTAATTAATTCAGACTCTATTGTTTAAATAAACGTACCTCTTTCTCAAATTGTAATTAAATGGTACCTACCTATCTATACGTATCTACCTATCTAGTACCTATCTATTATCTATCGTTATTTGATTATACCTACATCCCAGAAAAAAGGATTTTAAAGAAATTCATCCTTTAATCATTTATCGTTCAATCTTTAATATTATTGTTTACTTTTGAAGACTCGCTCTATAGATGGAGGAGGTGAATAACGGTTTCAATGAGTTTCAATTTAATCCAATTGCCGTCCCCCAACACCTCCTCGACCTACCCCAGCTTGCTCACTATTTATCGAATTTTCTAGACGAATATGCTCCAGTAAGTGTTGTTGCAATGTTTTCAAATTAAATTAGATATACTTAGCGAGCCTCAACGTCTAAATCAAATGTAGGGAATGAAAATAATTGATTTTCTATTTTTTTGCCGTTGTATCTACATATTTTTAAAGATTTCTTTAATTTGATTATACATATGGATTGAAGCAATAAGGAAATAAAGTATCAGTTCCTGTAATTTAATTTTGTTATGTAATTACTTATTATTGTTATATTTGAATCTTAATTAATTCTTTTTCGATCATGTAATATAAATTTAATGCCTGTTCGTACCTAGAATATAGAGGAACTAATTTTTCTGTATTAGATTATATCATATCATCTAATGTTATTAGTAATATACAATAAGGACATTTGATTTGATTTTATTTGTAGGGATTAATTCGTAATATGTAGTTTAAGAAGATAAAATAGATAATTTATTTGAATGGCAATTCTATAGGTACAATTAATGTTCCTTGTCTATAACGGTATGTTTAAGAGATAAAAGTAGCTGCGGTTTATTAAATAGCTAATCACTCGTGACCAGCTATCGACACGAGGAAGAACAAGAGAAGATTTAATAGATTTCACATAAAAATTTAGTAATTCATCTGATTCTCATAAACGCTTAGCTTGAATTATGTATCAAATGAATGTGTCTTATAAAAGGTACAATGGTACGTGGATGCAGTTTGACATTTAATTATTATGACCAGGACAGACGTAAGCGACGTAACATAAGTACTAAATTTTCATTAAAACCAAACTTTAATACATATAAAAGATATGACACATAATGTAAACGTCATAAAAATGTGCAAATACTTACAGGATAACCATTTCCGAAAAAACGTAGCAATCAGTAAAACGAGTACACTTCTTCTTAATTCTAAAACAAACATATATCAACAGTCACAGTCCGTCACTCTGAATCACTACATTTGTTTCCGTTGTTTTACGATACGAATAAATATTGTCGATAGAAAAGTTCACGCAGCGAGCGTAGCACGCGAATTGAAAGCTCACAGCTCACTGACTTAAACAACAAAAATAAACATGGGGTTGATTTCCCCCACCACAGCCGAGGTGGGACACGGGGTCCCGCCAATGGAACAGTCGGGATTGTTAGTCACCGCCTTCCAACCAATCAGAATGTAGAGTCGCCTCGCCAATAGCAGTTTTCCGAATTGTAAAGTTAGTATTTTCAAGAAAATTCGCATTGGGAAATTTTTGTCGCAATTTTATTTATGCTGTAAACTGATACCTATTCGCGATACTGCTTTTAGAAAGTACGTATCGATTGCTATATGTTTATTTATGACGCGGATTCGCAAATGTAGAGCGCTGGCTTTGTATCATAATTATTCACAATCCGAATGATTGAGTTTAATACTTTGCTGGTTGCTTCAGCTCAGCAATTATCATAGATATTATTTATTATGTTTCTATTTATCATTTTTCTATTGGTGTATAAATAAAGAGAATAAATAAATAAAATAAAATACATACATATGTACATATGTAGATATATTAAGGCATTCTGGCCATATTAAAAAGATACCTTACCAATGACTCCATATACCTAGTAATGTTACGGCGTATGTAGACTATGGCCTTGCCCCTCTCGTTCTGAGAGGAGACCCATGTTCCAGCAGTGGAACGATAAAAGGGTCGATAGTAGTATGTAGTCGAGTTAAGGGTTTTTTTTTCTAATATGTCTAGGTTAAAATGTAATATGTCTATACTTGCTTTTAAGAATGATTTTGGCAGTTAATAAGTTGCGAAATAAATTAAAATCCGACATTTCTTACAATTTGTCTATATTTTATGATTACTATGGCATGATATAACTAAGTAGGTACTATCTGGTGGTAGTGGTTGCAACCGTTTTCATGTCCCACTGCTGGGAAACAAACTACCGTGTTGCTCTGGTACATGTCTGTGAACTGACCGATTACTGATGAAGCCATGTCTCGAAAGTTCATAAATCTATTTTAAAGCGTCCAACGAGGTTTAACGATTCTTCATTTACTATGATATGCCAGTAGAGGATAGAAAACTTTGGATATCTTATATTTTGAACATCGTCTCAATTGTACTTTGCTTCAATGTAGGGGATTTTTTCTTTACGTGATCTAATCTAAATTGTGCTATCATTTTAGTTACACCTAGTGAAAATACCTAACATATGTGTCATCTTCAACGTCATGTCGAAGGCGGAAAAACCCGATTATGACAATGACAACGTATTAAATAAAAAAACTAAATCTGCGATACACTCGTAAGTAAAACTGTTTTGATGTTTTTAATAAGTCGTATAAATCTGAACAACTCAAATTCATACAATTTCAGTTCTTTGTTTAATGGATATCAGAAAGTTCTAGCTGCGGCTGTCAATCAGCCCGTTTGTATGTAGATACTGCATACTGAGTTTGGACACAGCTTTCGCCAACGTATAGGTTTGCAAAGAAGACCACGAATAACAGAACTAGGCTTTAAGTAAATATTTTAAATGCATTTGCTGTAAATTGTCATTTAATCCAGAGATATTCCAACGATGTTTTACGTCGTGAGTTTTTTCTCTCCTTTCGCCACGTGATTCGCTCAAGCCATGAAAGCTACATGAAAACAAATTAAATTAGGATTTTTTCTTTTTAACACGTGTCAAAAAAATTACGACAGGATATTTCAAAAGTAGCGTTCAATAGCAAAAAATGTTTTCAGGCGCACGTAAAAAAATCAATTAAGTATTATATGAAATTGCGTGAAGCGCTTTATAATGTAAAATTATGTTAGTACCCATCTTGAGTAGACACAGCCATATAGGTAATTTATTATTATTATACGATCATGCAGGTCTCTTAAGGGGTGGGCAGAGGGCACTGAGTGCCAAATATCTCTGTCGTTATAGACGTGATATGTTTCTTTTACTTCTAAATTTCTATTACATTGTAGTGGATATTTATTATCGGTTATTGAGAACAGAAACTGACAAGGAACATGTTTACCACTCAGTGATACGGAGTAGTTTTAATATAATCGAATATTTTGTACAATCGATAGTGCTTAATATTGTTAAGCGTTTATTCTTTATAGGTTCGCAGATAGGCTGTGTGAACGTTGGGTTAGACAGAGGGTGAGCGATGCGGGCGCGTACGTTACCACAGCGTTCAACTGCGTACGCACACTCCTGTATGACGCACCGAACTCTATTATCGTCGACAATGTTTATTGCTACTCTACATATATGTACGTTTATGAGTGTGTCGATATACGCAAAGTGTTTGAAAAAAAGCGGTTGGAAACGAAGTGCTAAATATCGAGTCCATTGACGTACTTTGGAGAAGTCTATGTTTAGCATTGGACAGATATAAGCTGATGATGAGTGAAAATCACATTAGTTTTTGAGACTTATACGTTGATGTGCATATTTGTTCGTGAGCCTTACCGCTAAGCTGGAAGTACCGGGTTCGATTCCAAACCGGGACAAATATTTGTGTGTAGAGCATATGTGTATGTTCTGAGTCTGAAAAGTCATCTATATAAGTATATAATAGTATGTACTTACATGTGTAGTTTATTGGTCTTCTGGCAACAATGAAATCAGTTCTCGTCAGACCTAATTCGGAGTCAGATAGCCGAGTGCGGGTCTCAAGATTATTACTATTATTTTATATGAGCTCATACATAGCTATAATTCTAGACCTCTCCCCCGTCTTATTCCATTCCTGGTCAAATAAACTTTCGTAGGCACACATCTCGGTACAACTGAAACTTGGAATAGTTAAGTTGGACTTACTTGTTTAGAACTCTACGACTTCACAACATACTCGCATAGAGTGCTTAAGTTAATTAAAGTCGCCCACGTACGTTTCAATTAACCGTCAGTCTTTGATTGTCTAATTTTAAAATCCGTAGCATTTTTAATTGAATTTATTTATTTATTTATTCTCTTTTGAATACCTTTAGTTGGGTTCTAAAAAGCGGTACATTTAATGTATTGGCATTCATTTTTTAAGCAATGTCCATATTGTTTTATCTGTATTATAATAACAACGCAGCAAATCCCTTACTGGGTAAACAGACATCACTAGGTTACAAACATCCTTTATCCTTTCAGACCTGACGTCAGAACCCGTGAGAAGAGACTATATTTATCACGCTCATCACGCCCGTGTGTTTCGTAGACTGCTTGACTGACTTCCCCATCGGTCGGTAATTCTCCTATTTAGCCCAGATAGGTATTCCTCCGTCTCGAGCGGCACCTGCGTCCGTCATCATTCGCATTGTTGCATACCTCTGTTTTTTTCTTCCCAACAACACAATTCCTAGATTAACTGTCTATAGCTACGCATAGGTTATCGACCCTATAATTAACTAACTAAACCGAAGGGCACTCCTCGTCTAAAATTGAACTCTTTCCATGTGACTGGACGACGAGCATCTTATCGTGAAACGGATTCATTGGCAATTTCGCGAATTGACGACTTCCGCGCGAGCCAGGGGGGACGCGAATTGCTGGCGGTGCACGACTGGTTTTTATTTAGGCGTCAATTGATCACGAAGGCGAGAACGGAAGGGGCTTTACCTCCCGACCAATGAAATAACACATGCAATTAAGCGTTCGCTCCGCAAGCTGACTTTGTTTCTTCGTCCAATGCTCATTTGCGATTTTCAATTGAAAAACTTATATTCTTACTTGTATTTACTTATATGTTACTATTATATGTTACTTATATATTCTTAAACTGGATAAAAAACGTAACAATTTATTTAAAATTGTACGCGCAGTGAGGATGCATCCCGTGACTCTATGCCGGGATGCCTGATTGTCGGCAGATTCGGGGATATTAGATTATTTCATTCTACTAAAACAGTGACAGTCATTATAATGTTCTGAAGAAATTGTTTTCGGTTTATAAACGATAACTTAACCCTCATTTGGAGTACCCACTGTTCAACTCTAAAATACCTGGGATACCTATAAGTAAAAGTACATTAATTATTGAAATTAGAAGTCCGAACATCTCAATAAATTCACGGTATCCTTAACCGCCGAAATGACTTTACTTCTGCCCGCACTTCTACCAACTCGTGTAATATCGATGCATTGATGGATCCTCATGTCTTTCATCAATTGTGCCCTTAACAGTTCTCAACCACAAGGCATACTGCTTAATTTTGTAATTGTCGTTTGTTGCATTGTGTCTTGTGATTGTCATTTTAGAATTTCCCCGCCTTAAAGAACATTATGGAACACTTGCAGCATGCAGGTTTCCGTGTCATGTTTTCCTTTACCGCTACAACAAGTGACGTTAAATCTAAAACGCATATATTTTGTGTGATTTAAAATTTAAACAGTGACAGCTTAGTGATTTGAATTTACTCTCTCACACAGGTGGGTTGGGCTTAAATCCTGGCGGAGAGCTCTTTATTAAATGTGAATTTTAAGGATAAATATCACCTGCTATAACAGTGAAGGAAAACATCCTGAGGAAACCTGCACATCTTAGGGTTCAGAGAAAAATTTCTCTGGAGGCTTGTGATGACTAGCAACCCGCATTCATTAAAGGTCAAAAAAATGGAAACAAAAATATAATATCATATTAAGATACGCCTTAGAACCAGAACCAGAACCCAGAACCATTAGATTAGAAAGCTGAATTCTTACACACTACTTAACAACATAATCTTCAACACAGCTTGATAACACATTCTATATAGTCCTTCAATTAGTGCTAAAAGGGTCCTTTAATGTCGGAAACACATTAACGCTAACACTCTACAAGCGACGGTAAACTTGATAGGGATCAATCAAATAGAAAACACAATATAACATAAGCAATATAGCAAGCAACGGATCTAAGTGTGCAGCGTATCTTAAAGTAATCACTAAATTTTCTAGATGCATTGTGAGCAATAATTTTCATTGTAGTTTAAAATAATTATAATTATTAATACCTACATTATCACACCCTTCGTGTCGTAGAGTGGGTGAAATGTCTTTACGAATCTTCGTCGTTAAATTGTGGTTTGTGAGGCGACTTTCAAAGTACTTACGTAAATTCTCAACAAACACGAAAATATCGTCGTTAAAAATCATTCCAGTTATATTTTTGTGAGCCTGACGAATTTTCTTAATGTTTCAAAATATCACGAAATTATGAGGTCTTAATATCTAAGACATAAGGTCATAATATCGAAGTTAATTGAAAGGTGAATTAGTGAAAGCTTTTGCGATGATAATTTTATATTTTATGTGCATTGCAATCTTCATCCTAACCTCAAAAGAAAATGCACGATAATACATCATGGGTAACATCATCATTGTCGTCATCGTTGTCTTCATTATCATCATGATCGTTATCATGCTGACATCAGCCTCTACTATTCCACGACTGAATGTAGGTCGTTGTAATAGCGTGCTACCACACTTTGTTCTCAGCTGATTCCATCACATATCATACACGAAACGATGAATCAAAATGAACCAAGAGTTATAATAGCAAAGCATCTCAAAGATCTTAAACCAATATCAAGCGCACAGTATGAATAGAATGAAGTCCAGGAGGTCATAAACATTGAAGAGTTTTATTACGATTATAAAATAGTACGTACCTATATCTACGTGACGTCATAATAATAATTTTTACTTACAAGACTTGTTTCGATTAATAGGTATCTAGAAATACAGTAAGTGCAAGTTAATGTCTGTGCCATAATATGTGCATCGATATTATGACGCTAGCAAAACTTTTAACACCTAATAGGACCTTGTATGTAAAACGATGGGTTTAAATAAAAAAAACTGACAGCTGCTAATATTGTATTTATTTTAATCCCAAATATTAATGTAAACTTGCAAACGTATATTTACAATGTAACTGGATATTGCAAAAGCAAAAGAAAGAAAAGCGAAAAGGACGATTCTTATCGTAAGCTTAATGTCGTTGATAAATATAAAGATAAAGATGAATCTTTTACGCTAATGCTTAGTGGTTTCGTCCTTTTATCAAGTGTGTTTTTAATGTAGTTACAATTTATTTAACCTGGATTAATTCTTTATGTTTAATAAAATATAAATATCGACCAAGTGGTTATTAAGCACACGAAGAAGTTCTATAAATATTTCTACATAAATTATACAAATGAAAAGAATCACTTTTCAAGTGAGGAGCGGTAAATTTTAATTTGTTGATATGTTTTTAAAAATAGTTCGTAGTGTTTTTAAGATTTATTCTTTTTTAGAAATTCTAAGTGTTAGTGATATTAATTATAGGTAAGTGTGATGGCAAAGAAAAACCACATCTCAAGACCCCATTCTGGGTTCCAGGATGTCGTAAAAGGCTACTAAATTCGGCGCTGGCTGACTGAAACATGTGTATTTGAAGATAATCAAAGTGAAAGTGTTAAATTATACATGAGAGAAAATTATCTGGACCTACGACTTCGCTAAATTAGTGGACTTAAGACAAGGGGATGTCTAGACCACGGCTATCACAATGATGTTTAAAAATAGGTATATTCTACTTGCGAATTAAGGTAATTAAGGTAAGGAATTAAGGTAATTAGTAAACATATAAAAAATCAAATTTAAATAAGTATTTCATTGTATTACTGTCTCGTTGGTCGTGTTTGTTGCAAGTGCGACTGCCAATCGGGAGGTCCCGGGTTTGATTCCCGGGTCGAACACTACAAAATTTTCTAATTTAGATTACGTTATGTATGATCGATTCTTAAACACAAATTGGTCATAATAAGTTACTCATCGCGCGCACTTCGGTTCAATACAAAAAAAATATAATGATTTTTATACAAACTGTACTTACAGTTACACTTGAGGAGGGACACAGTAAGGAAACCTACATGCCAGATATTACTGTCCTCTATGGTTTATGAAGTTTTTCAACAAACATTTGGCCAAAGTGCATGCATTACCTGTTGTCATTCTCAAAGAAGATCTCTGTTCAACAACAAAAGAACAAAAAAGTTGACGAAAATAATACTATATATGTGAACATTTACCGCTATAAAATATTCCAATGAACCTCGATAAAACTACCCATAAATAAACTCATAAAACATCAATCACCGTAAGCTTAAAAAACCTCGTGTAGGCACAAAACGTTTTAAACGGCCCTAGCTACCTTTGAGCAAAAAAAACCAGAGAGACATATCCTCACAAGCCATTAAGGCCAGCCGGGATTTGCTGATAAAGGAAAAAAGGGGATCCTTTTCACTTAGAAAACGAGTTTCAATAACGTATTTAATAATTTCCGTTCTACGCTTAAAAAGGAAAAGGTAAAAGAAGTCTCGGGGAAAATAAAAGACGGCGCTTATTCTCTTATTGCATAACGTTAATTTATCGCACATTATTTATTCATGTATATTTTTCTTTGAAATGTCACGAACAATATCTCATTATCTCGTAGTGTTTAATGATCGGCTGAACATGATTGCTGTATGAAGACTCGAATATTCTCGAAACATCTCGAAATGTATTGTTACTGCATACCGTTTTATATTTTCATATGTTTCATGGTCATTCATTCGGTGTACAATAATAGTGACTATTAATACACAGGTTGTGCGTGTTCAATGTACACTCAGTAGTACTTGCGTGATGGGCACATAATTATTTTTTTCGTCTGTGTGTGTAAAAATGTTCTATGTAAATATGTGTTTAGAAATATGCATAGCATAGCATATACTTGCCCTAGTTTGGGATAAGCTTATGTGTGAAATTATTATTATTATGTGAAAAATGTAACATCAATGCAAAGTTTAATTTTATATTCTAATCACGTACAAGGGTCGCGCTCATCCAAATAAGATATGCGCACTTCTATTCTGTAAATGTTCTAACTAAAATAAAATAAACGTTTAAAAGCGTTGAAAAAAATATTTAGAAACGTCTAATAATCCTTTTGATTTGTTTTTTATGAACTGTACGATGATAAGGTGAATGAAAATTATACAGATTAAGAGCAATACCTAATTAATATGAAAGCTTACATGGATAGACAATTTTATGAATCCTGTCATACTTCATGGATATCGATCAGTTCTTTTAAATGTCGAACCAAATAATCTTGTTAAGCTCACTCGCAATTTTATCGTGCGGCTTCGTAATACCGTTCGATGACATTAAAACGATTCCGCTCGATTATCACCTCCGTATACGATGATGCGTCGGACCGCGCTTACAAAGAGTTGTACAGCATTATAGGTTTCATTGAAAGATACAGTTAACATCCAATATCGCAGTCCTGTTAGCGTATGGCGTTCATTTAATCATATTATTTTTATGCCTCGTTGCTATATTTATATGCCTCGTTGGTCGTGTTGGTTGCAAATGCGTCTTCCGAACGGGAGGTTCTGGGTTCGATTCCCGGGTCGAGAACTGCTAAATTA
>DWDW01001689.1:0-11201 GCA_018245635.1 Mimoniades versicolor eupheme | reverse complement strand
GTGGAGAAACCCTTACACCTTCGTGTTCTCCAAAGGGTGTGAAGTCTGCCAGCACACACTATGCCAGCGTGGTCAAGTACAACCTTGTAAATAAATAAATAAATAAAAATTGTTTATTATCCATCAATTTTCATGGTTACATGAACTCTCTACCTCGTACTCTCTAACTCTGAGATCCATTGCCATCAGAAGAATGGAAGCAGTCGATGATAATAAGCAACCAGTCTTATCAATGTAACGTTTATTGTAAGTGGCATAATTACTATAATACCATAACAAGACTTATTCAGGGGTATGTCTGTAAATGATTAACTCTATGGTAATTTCTAGAACGTTTTAATGTAGTAATGTCTGTTGAATAAAAGTGCAATGTTAGAACAGTGTCAGGGCAACGCGGTACCATAGAGCTATTATTACGTAGAAGGGACGAAGCGTATTTTTTAACAATATTAATATTTAAGTTAATTAACATATACATATAACGCGTTGTTGGTACTTTTGGTTTGTGGCTTTGTGACGGTTGCAAAATACAATCAACCTGTGCTGAGCAAAACCGTAGCGGTCCACAAAGAATACGTTACTGCGCTGGTTGCAAAACAATGAGCGTTCCTGTACCTTTGTAAGCCACGTTCCTGTACCTTTGTAAGCCACGTTAATTAGTCCTAATTCCGCCCTAAGCAATGTTCCTTTTTTAAATTTATAACTTTTAATTTATATAAATTTATAACTTCTATGTATATAAGAAACTTTCGTCTGCCTACCACTACATTCGAAACTCACCAAGAGCAATGTAGCATAGCGACATACATAGACGAAAAACATACACATATTTCCGCTACCCTCCATAAAGAGATTTACTAAGGACAACGAACTTTAATTCTTTTTTAGATTTTGTCTGCAATTAAAAGCAATTTAACAACAACTGTATCTAGTTCTATTTAAAATGCCAAGGATCGAGTGGAGTAGCGCCGATTAGACAAGGTCTATGTCCTACAGTGTCTCACAAAGGCTGATGATTGGATGGATGGAGATGGAATAATAATTTATTGCACCAAAAGCGGCAATATAAAAAAATATACCGCACATCCATTTTCACTGCAATTAAGTTATGTCTACGAATGCCTCCGTGGTCTACGCGGCCGCGGCGCCCGGCCGTTCACCCCGTTATCGGATTTGTTAATTATAGCGGACGCAGCGCCGGAGAGCGGCACGTTCCGACGTATCTGTGCAGCCTGTCTCCCGTCTCTAACACTCGTTTGTTTATAACATCTGCCTCGTGTGTCCGCCTGCTGAGCCTCGACTTCCTCCCCCGCGTAACGTATGACGTTACCCAGACATGTTGTGACTTATTTGGAATTAACACCGACTCTTAATACCTATCATTGTTCTCGATGTTCGTGTAATTATTTCGATACTTTTGCGTTTGAATTGGTCATTAAGAAATCGTTAATTAAAAAAATGTATTTCTTTGTGTTTTAAGAACCGTAGCATCACACTTGTAATCCCCGAAGAGGTAGGCAGGGGAGTTTAGAACACTCCCACAATTCACCAGTTACGTTTACGTGCCACTATGGCATAGGTGGTGAGCTTATTGCCATACACCGGGCACATATCCAGATTTCGAGCCACTATTAGTAGATAAATCCCATAGCGCCCCGACCAGAGATTTGAACCCAAGTACTCCCGTTCGACGGTCACGCTTGCAACTAACACGACCAACGAGGCAGTCAACAAAAAATACTAAAATCACTGGAGTCTGCAAACAACAAAACGAACTGTTTTCAATTCCAAATAAAGCTTAACTTAATCATAGACGCACAGTTCTTTATTCTGCTTACGATCAATTAGGACGTCAGATGTTCTCTACCTAAGGAGGTCAATTGCAAAAATAAAAAAAAAACATCCGTCCAAAATCCTGTTAAACGACTGTTACACTACTAGCAACAGTACTGCCGCGCCGCCGCGCCGCCGCGCCGCCACGCCGCCACGCTCGGCCACGCTCGCCGCCGGTACTGTTAGCCGCGCATAATCACACAGTCTCCTCTCAATACCACCGTTCATTACAAGGAGCACTTGATCGACGCTACCAGCGGATATTTTGGACACAGTGACGAAGGCGTCCTCTCAGAATGACAAGGGTTGAGGCTGTAGTGCAAAAATGTAACGTCGTGTACTTAGATTGTGTCCAGAGGGCATACATTAACGGATAAACAAAAGGTGGATCACTTTGTTATATTATACGAATAATGATGTACGGTCATATTTACAGAAACAGCCGTATAAACGGCTCCAAGTGATAGGCTCGCACGTCGGCGTTTTGATTACTGCCGCTTAACAGAAGCTGGGCTTGACATACACCGTCACCATCACGATACCGCGGCAGCGGGTCAACGTACCAATAAAGCGTACTTAGCGGTGTCGGTCCGCTCGTAATTATGTTCATGGTACGTAATTGAGGCAATTGCCTTTTGGGATCTCTCCCCCCCTCCCCCTCTCCTCCTTCGCTTTCCGTAAGTATCCGTTGCGGTGCCGTGTCCACCGTTGTCCAGGTATTGCAAATAAATCTAATGTCGTACATAATGGAATCCGCCTAAATGCAAGATAGTGGACATTTCGTTTTATAGAGCTAAGATCCTTGGTTCGATTCCCGGCAACGAGTAATCGAATGTTCAATTTCAGAATGTGTTTTGTATTGACACATTTTTTGTGTTGTCAACATCATGTACGAAATAAACTCCTGTCAGAGATTTGTGTACACACAACCAATATACATATAATTACGTGTTGGAACAATACAAGCAAAGCCAGTCGAATAGAAATAAAAAAATATGTTGCATCTTCACGCACAACTTCCATGCTAAAAATAGTTTTATTGTTTTACTAAACGCGCCAAAAAAGTTTCAGTTATATTTAGTACCACGTTGTCCCGCTAGAGGCGCCACTTTTTCCTTTCGACCTCACTTCGTCTGCCCTGATGGCAGAAATTCGGTGTAAATATTATTTTCTACGACACTGTTGTACTAACCAGAGGCCTCATTGTAGTAAACGGAGATGCGCTCCAACTGCAGGTCGCTGGTGCCTTTGTACACGCCCGCCGGGTCGATGCCGTGCTCCTCTGATATGATTTCCCAGAACTGTAAAAGAATTGATACAAAATTATACTATGGCTACAAAATATGTCACATCTTGTATCGAACTGCAACCTGGCATTTCTTATTCTCGTTTTAAAGCACTTGGTCAATACTTAGGATTCTATGCACTCTGTCTATCCCGTGAAGACTGTGGAACGATTATACATATAATAATAGTATTATATAGGGTTCCAGGTACATGTTCCACAAACACGAGAAGAATTGGTAGTAAAAATACTAAGAATTAATAATGAATGCTCCCCTCATATTCCATATATGGGAGCCTGCGTCCAGACAAAAAATCAACAATGGCTCTATTCAAATATACAGCTGTGCTATAGAACGAAGCCTGTTGGAGTACTGTATGTTCGTTGCATACAATACGCAGAAATCAACTAAGCACTTATAGATATTACAGGCTTTTAATGTTACAAAATTAACTAAAACCTGATTTATCTTTCACCAATAAATAAAGTTTCGTCACAAACTAAGTTTTCTTAAAAAAAAATCATTAATAAAACCATTTATTAATATCTTATGTACACCAAGCAGAAATGAAATTAGCAGTCGCTCTCGCCTTCGATGCGCCACTGCCAAGTATACGTCATCATAGCGAGCTGCCTAGTTAGCCGCTGCGCGTTATATATACATATCTTGTGGGATAAAGTTAACATGATACTGCGCCATATTTTAACGACTACAGTAAATATGAAGCGTAATAATTTTTAAATTTAAACATTGCCACCATTTTACAAGATTTACATTTTTGTCAGGTCCTTTTTCCCTAGATGTAGGCAGTAACAGTAACAGTAAGGCAGATTGCTTTCCACTCTTCTACATTCCAAGTTGCCATTCATGCTCGTTTGGTCGAGGGACGTTTGACCCGACACGCTTTCAGTTATCATTATTATATTAATGTTAAAAAAGCGTTTTCGAATACCCAAATTAAGCTCAAATCTAAAATTACTAGATTATTCTTTTTCATCATAATTGTACTGTTCGGATTCTTCTCTGTTTTAATAACGTAACATCACGCCTCTAATTTCTAAAGAGGTATGCAGAGGAATATAGAACACTCCCAAATTTCACCAGTTACGTTTACGTCCCAGTATGGAATAGGTGGTGAGCCTATTGCCGTGCATCGGGCACATATCCAGACTCCGAGACACTACTAGAAAATCTAAATTAGAAAATTTAGTAGTGCCCGACCCGGGAATCGATCCCAGGACCTCCCGATCAACCATCCCGAACGATGCGAAATTCCAATCGCACTTGCAACCGACACGACCAACGAGGCAGTCTGTTTGTATGTAGCGATCGTAATGGGGACAATTATACCGTGCCTCACGAAGCAGACAGAGAATCGGGTTAGCAAAATTATTTTTCTGCTAGCATGACCTTAAACAAAATTGTAAAAAGAAATAAAAAGACAACAACCACATTAAAGCATAGAATATGATGCTCTAAATAATTCGTACGTAACAATTTCCAGTACTTCCTGCCACAACTACCGCGCGGCGAACGACCGCCGGTGGTCAAATTGCTTTGACCTGTCGCGTGTCGGCGGCCGGCCAGCGTTAATGGTGTTTTCCTATTGGGCTTTTCCAATATTCATTATTTATTGACACGCGGGAAAAATACTATTTTAAAACGCACCTCGCCGACCCCTCTGCCATTCCGTGTTAGTTGCTTCGTCGGTGATGTAAATACAGGGTTGGATGATAAATGAAAATGAGCAATAGAAAATCAAAAAACACGACCGAAAAAAAAAACGATTTCGAAAAATTATATTAGGTTCTAGTAATTACACCGCTGGACACGGCTCCCCTCTGGAAATTCACATCTGTAGGAATCTATACAACAGTCTTCCGAATAAAGAAAAACAGCGAGAAAGATAAATATATACCTATGTATGTATATGTGCATAGTACATACATGTCCGTGTGTATTGGCGCGTAATCAATAAGATTGATGCTTGCATACACTAGTTGGTACCCGCGGCTTTCTGTATCCAGCTTATAACTCCAATATAATTCCATATTCTTTTGTCCGCTCTTAAAAAAAATCAAAATAGTTTGTACCTTTCTGACCTACGCGTATGTTAATAAACTACACTAAAAAAGCTCAGCATTTCTCGCCCAATATATAAACAGACAGGCTAAATTACTTTTGCGTATATAATATGAATTGAGGAAAATAATATACATTATAGATATGTAGGTTTATTTACTTCAATAAAGTTAATTTTACCCACAGTAATGTAATTTTCGTGGAACTTGTTTACATTTCCGCCGCCGCATTATTAAATTATACACATGTATACGTTATTACTATATTATACGTATTGATTATACATAATTAATGTTTTCTAATATTTGTATGTTAAATAATACATTTTAAATATGTTATAGTATTTTACGCAAAAACGACTTGAAATTAAAATATATTTCACATTGAACTTTCATAGGCTATTAATTCCTTTCGATAGATTTGAATTAAAATTGTATTTAGAGAAACATTATGTACATATTAATATTTTATGTACTTTATGCTGTTGAATGATAGACTGTATTTGGTTACCATAGCCAGGTCCAACCCACTTTGTGATTCCAAAACATTTTCATATTTCTCTTAACATCCAAACCTCTCATGTCTCAGGTCGTTGTCAAACGGTCATTGTCAAACCATCAAGTGTCAGCCCGCATTGATAGTGAAATCAGTGTTAATTTAAATCCATTACCCAGTTGCATGTTCATTGCATCGAGATGTCGGACCGCCTCGTCGAGATGTTAAGGAGTTTAATTTGATTCAATTTATCTCATTGCATTTGTATGGCTGTTCGCTTCATTTATTTCTACATCGGATTATAGAACAGGAATGGTGTTGAATTCATAAATCAGATTTTCGTACCGTAGACAATGTGCATGGACAATATAGTCTATGATCCTAACTCATTCGGTCCTTAGTATAGACAATATTATAAGTCGTAAACTCTATTCGCGCCTTTTGATATTTTGTAACAATTTTTTTACATATATTTGAATTATATTACGTATCTACTGGGGACGCAGATGTCGTCTGAAAGATCAAATAGCTTATTTTATCTTTATACATTGTTTAGTTCCATAAGTATCGGCAACAACAAATTAGTGTGAATAAACGACGTTCAGCCTCCAGGTCGAGATGTAATGTCGCCAGCTAATAATCGTAACGTCACATCACGCCTGTAATCCCCGAAGAGGAAGGCAGAGGAATGTAGAACACTCCCACGCTTCACCGGTTACGTTTACGCCCGACTATGGAATAGGTGGTAATCCTATTGACATATCATCATCGTGTGCACAAATTGTGACGCGGAATCACGTGAAGTTTCAACTGATAAATCTAAGTCAATCAGCAGTATAGGCCGTCTAGTTGCTATGCCACAGGCTCCGTCCAGTTGGGGATTAGATAGCCCTGTGTGGAAATGTCCTAAGATAAAAAAAATATATGAATATGCTGAGCGTATGAAGCCAGGGGTAGAAGGCTGTATACAGACAGTAAGGCGCCCCCATATTAACGGAAGCCGACGAACTGTCTAGCGGAAATAGGGTTGAACGTGATGCCGGTTTTTTTTTAGTTAAAAATATCCCTTTCAAAACAACAGGGTTCGTTGGTTATTATTTTACTAAAGTTTCAGGGTTGTTAGTGTAAATTTATCCTACTTATGTTCTTGAATTTAACTTATAAGTTGACTTCTTTATTGTCATACATTACATTAATTTGTCATGATGTACATAACATAAGACACGCCTGTATTTCCACGAAAGGGTAGGCAGAGGGTGCGGTACCCCCACTCTAGATACACTCGTCAGTAAGGTTGTGTTATGTTAGATTGTCATAATATTTAAACAAACATTCTACGTGACAATAGATAATTTTCACATCTTCAGTTTACTGAGAAAAGGATTTGTCGAGCCAAAACATAACAGGCGTAATACATTGAATTTTATACATATTATAAATAAGTTCAGGTAAACTATTGAATAATATTCCATATCGAACCCGCATGCGAAGTAACGAATATGGGGAAAACGCCCTGACGGTAGCTCTAAGCCCAGCAGTGGGATTAAACAGGCTGATGATCTTATATTTAAGTTTTTGACTAATTACATTAATTACATACATTTAGGCTTATACATATAGACTAATTATATACATTTTTTCGGGGCCCACTAGTTAGGGAACTAGGACCAGACTATACTTCATAATATACGCGGTTGTTCTTCACGAGCTCGTGCCGATTGTGGCGCGGTCGCGGTGGAGACTGTATAACATTTTTCCCAAAACGCTGAACCAAGTAGCAGCCCTAGCGCGCACGTCGCCAGTATGCGACAACGCGCCGGTACTTCCCCTTCGACCAATGTCCAGCCGCGGCCCTGTTCTTGCTGGCTGTATAACTGCCGAGTTTATATACCTATTTGTACATCAAATATTTTTATGTACGCTTTTTTTAATTTTCCTTTTTATTGACATCAAATTGTTTATTATATATATTAACTAGTAAATAAATTATAAATAAAAAATTAACAATTACAGCAATTCCATTTCGTATTTTTAATACTGTTTAATCTTACTGGGTAGTTAACGGTGAGTACCAACATTCATTATCACTGTATGGTCACATGAGGGGGTAGGCAGACAACACCGTCCCCAACGTCGCTATCGTTCAGTAACGCTTTACATTTGTATCTGAGATGGGTCTACATCCATCCCTTTCTTATAAATAAATGACCCCCAAAATCTACTTTACTATTTGCAACAGAATATTTCTCTGTTAGGTTTCGTTTCCACATCGCTGTTGAACAATCGGATGACCGACGCCTCTGATTTATAACGATAAATCACAGGCGTCGACGAATCAGAGCGAAAGTGGTCCGTTTCACCATTATTTACAACAAACGTTCCGTTCGACACGTGCGATAAGCGTTTCGCGATATTCGTATATTAATGTATCACCACGCCGGTTCCCGTCTAGGATAGGCAGAGAGCACCAAGTGGCAAACATTATAACTATAATATATTAGTATATACATAAAAGTATATTATGTTGATAACTTTCATCATATACCTACACGCGTCGGTTGTAGACACTTGGGACTGCCCCATCGGCCAGTATCTGATCTACTTTGTCAAGATCGATAAGTCTTAATTATTGCAGTATGTTTCGGTATAATCGCTGTAAAAAATCTACTAAAATCCATTAAAGGTTATGTGTAATTGAGGTTGTCATGTCAAACAATACTGCTTTACTCTGTGTAGCTGTGTGTCCACAGACCATGGTGTTTTAGACATTGCCAGTATCAAAATAAACAATAGTAGTAATATATAATTAAATGTATTTGTGACACATATCAAATAAAAATTTTAGTTTCCTACCCTTTTTCTCTATACAAACTGTATTTTTGGCGCGAATTCCGTATCGTACTATGGCCTTTACCGTTCTCATCCCGAGAGTCGAACTGCGTCCGGCGGTGGAACGACAAAAGGCGTGATGAAGATCACGATGATGATGATGATGACGTATTTAATTTTCAATAAAAAAAAACATCTCTGATCGAACATCGTTGCTCCCTTTCAGTGCGACGCGTTGATCTTTTCAGCGGAACATTTCGACTTTAGCCATAAAATGTGAGAGCGGTCTGTCTGTCTGGGCTACACGGACAGATTGGAAAATAAAAAGCGTAGGTACAGAAGGTCATTTACGGACGGTTAAGCGTTAGCGGGACGCTCGCGAGTTCGTGGCGCGCTATGAAAATCTTAAGCTAAAAACGAGGTAGGCAGAGGGTAGTATTATTAGCATTTAAAATGATTAATATTTTTATGAAATATAAATATCTAATAATATAAACGTAACAGCACGCCTATTATCCCCGCAGAGGTGGGCAGAGAAGTATGGAACACTCCCACATTTCACCAGTTACGTTTACGCGCCACCATAACACCGAGCCTATTGCACACACCGGGCTCATATCCATATTCAGGAGGCACCACTAGAAAATCTGATTAAAAAATTTTCGATAGTGCACAACCCGGGATTTGAACCCAGGACCTCCTGATCGGCAATCGCGCTTGCAACCAACGCGACCAACGAGCCATCTTATATTATAAACTTATTAAAAACATAAGTTAAATAGAACAGCATTCCTGAACTAAAACAAATCTCCAAATTCTGTTGACTGAATGCAGATAAAAATACTCCTGACTATAAACTCTAAGAAAGGTACATCAAGTGTTCGACGTTAACGAGTTTGGGAGTGGGAAACATTCCCTAACACGTATCTTAGCCGGGAATTTTATTTCGTAAACATTTCTATAGTAAGTTTTATTAATGGACCGTTCAGGGGAATTGCTTTGTGAACGAGATAATATCGAAAATGGTTTTAACATAGTCTTTATTTGAAAACTTCAAATTCAAAGGAATCAATTTGTAGAACAATGTGAAACTATTGAATACACTACACACCCCTGCTTGCCTCTTCGAGAAGATACAGAAGAGATTTTATTGTTATATTAATTTAACTTCGAACGCGACAAAAAATATTCGCTTGTAAGCATGTCCACGGGAGGTATTATTTTTCATCGCATTCGAAAGTCAAATTCGCTAAGTTGTAGAACAATGAACTTCCCAATTGCAACGGAACGATAATAAGTATCGTATCTTTTCGTCTCATTTTGATCAAAGTATATCAAGATCAAATTTTCTATAATCATAATAACATCATAAAAGATTGTTATATACTTCAAAAGAAGTCTCCATTTAACATTTCTTATAACATTGATCCAATTTCACTGAATCGTTCGTTATACTCGTTCTACATTCAATAGTACACTAAACTAACACAAAGGAGGTTGTTTTTGCGACCGCCCACCGCCGCTGTCAGCCGATGCAATTTGAAAATAGAACGCCTCAACTTTTTCTTGTTGCATCGCTCGTTGGCCGTTGACATCCGGCTGCATCTTATTTTCGGCCAGTCTCCTGCAGTGTTGCCATATAAATCGCTTAAATACACCGCGGAGCGACGCCGTGGTCTCTCTCGAGATTAAAAAAGGTATAATTCGTGTTATTTAAAGTTATAAAGCTTTGAAAATTGTATAGAAATAGCACTATACTTGTCTTTATTATTTAAACGTGAATCAATAATTTAAAAAAGGCTTTTATCGAATATAGTTGTACTATTGTACATTATTAAGTTTATTTACATTTTTTTAGGAAATAAAGTTTATCTTCCTTTTATTTGCGTAGTAACGTCTGCTAGCCCGCACTTGGCCAGCATTTCAGACTATGACCTTAAATGTTCTCTTTCATTCTGAGACGAGGTCCATGCCTAACGATGGGACTATAATAGAATTGATGATGACACATGTATGGCTAATATAACAGCACGCCTGTACAGGTAAGTAGGGGCGGGTAGTGCGCTTACATGACTCACTAGTTCCTTGTACATCCAACCATGAATTAGAATGTAAACCTCTTTGCAGACATCCAGACTTCGCACTACTACTGGAAATTTCAAGTTAGAGCTAATAATCTAATAAATTAAGCTAATAATATCTTAGCCCAACCGAAGTATCAAACGCCGGGCCTCTTAAAACATACATACCTATATGCAATGTTTTAACTGTGATGTATTTTTTGCACTTTCATTAGAAATCTGAATAAATGGCCCGACTGCACTCATACGATCAGGCCCATGTGCTGCAGTGAATTGATACAAGTTCATGATACAAGAAGATTCTTACATATTTTGTTGACAATTAATTGCCCATCGACAGAGATCCCAGATAAGTGGATTGCTAGGGAATGGACAGGGTTGAAGGGAAAGGCCCAGAGGACCACGTTCTAGTCTTTGATCTGACCAGGCAAAAACATGCCTGTAATAACCTGCCGTGCCATGGTCTTCCTGTAATAAACTGCCCTTGAGGAGACCGAAATATTCGAAAATGAGCATCTAATACTAAATGACTATAATAGATACATCCTCCGGGTAGGCAGAGAGCTGACCCACACGACGTATAGTACACAAAGTC
>DWDW01001688.1:0-11201 GCA_018245635.1 Mimoniades versicolor eupheme | reverse complement strand
TGGGAATTTATACCATTTGGAGGAATAAAACTTATATTGTTCGGGGGATCACAAAAAAGTTTTCACTTAGGCCTGTCGAAGAGAAATCCTTATTGGATTATTTCTTTCGAAACCGCCATTGACAGAGCTCGTGATCACTAAGTGGGAAAACATGAAAAGGTAACAACAGAACGTTTGCTCCGTCAGTCACAATTGTTGACTTGAGTACCGATACGAAGCCAAGTTCATTACCTATTCATGGACCTTCTATTATCCGTGTAGAGAAATATTTAGGAATATATACCTACAGTTAGCTATTTTTGTAGAATATAATACTGATTGTATTTTAGCGCTACGTCGCGAGAGTCCTCACTTATGTTTTACTATTTTGCAATGCACAAAATGTATGTTGGTGAGGAAATTTAAACATGTATGTGTGTGTCTCTCGCACGTGTCGATTCGCCAAGATGTCAATTTTTAAGCGAACCCTCTACCTACTACAAGGACATTTCGTTTGGAAACGACACGCATGTTGGTAATGGTACCACGGTGTACATTGTTGTATATTATATGTGCCCGTTTTATATACTACATGAGAAATTGAAACGTCTGCATGTTTAAGTGTATATACCACCGACCGTTTACCTCCCAAATCACTTAAAGTTTTCTATATTTAAATTTGTTCAATACAAGTGCGAAATATATACTAAAAATTGTTCTAGTTAAAGAACAAAAGCGAAGCAGAAACAACTAGAAATCCACGAACATAAACAGCACATATAAAAGCTGGCGGTACAAAAATCAGGAGTAAAAGCCTCATACAATTAGAAGGTATGTGGTACGTGAACGGAATAAGGGTTGAACGGAGCCCATAGGTTGCCGTTTTCGCGTGTTTAGTGATTTGCGGTCACTTCTTTGACACATCCCTATAAGAGCTTCGGTCGAACGTTACCCTGGCATTATCCTTACGTACCTAATTCGTTACTGCTCGGGGTGTCCCGCTGGGAGCCGACCCGTCCGATCAAAACCAATGTGGGATTGTTTAATTATTTCACTAGGCCGAGCCGTGATCGGAATTAATGTCTATAAGTAAAGATATTTATAAGCTTACAGTTACACGGATTACACTCTTATGTGTTTTATCTTTAAATTCAATTAATGTTTCCTAATTTAAATTTATGAATTCGTTGCTATGTACATTGTATTAACAAACAAATAAGTTCTTATATTAGTATGTACATATATTGTAACTGGTGAAACGTGGTAGCTTACATACTCCTTTGCCTACCCCTGATAGAAATAAAGGCACGATGCTATATCATATATCGTAGAAAATACTAATAAACCAGTGAAATCAGAAAAGTCTCGTGCAGTATCATGATCGAACACCGAATGCTAATAATACGATATTTTGAGAATAAGAGCAAGTACATAATTATTTACTCATTAAAAATATATCTGGTGTAATTAATGAGGATACGGAAACATTGCGAACACATTGCACTGTAGAGTGCATTGATCCGCACGTCCGCACATGAACACTACTTGACCCAGCACGCCTACCAGATATGCGCGTAATATCGACGGCGTATCGATTACACGCGAGTGCGGCGTATCATAGCCCATTACCTATTACACCTTATTATGAGCCGCGATCGGCTTAACCGCAGAAGCTTAGCGTGAATTGAGTATTGATTGGCTTAAATAATTTATGCTATGCGACCTAATTGATTCGTCAATACTGTCTACGGTGGCCCCTGATTAACGGGGAGTCATACTGTGGAACAATGGGACTATTAAACGTGTTACTGAAACTATCTTGATCAAAAAGGTCAGCTGCTGGCCGATGGTGGGTCAGAAATCTCCGAAATCGCGGTGCGTGTTTGAAGTGAATGATGAATGTAGAAGAAGCGGTTCAAGTCTGTGAGGATAGAGATGTTTGCCACTCTGTGCCCTCTGCCCACCCCGTAAGGTATCTGATGTGATATATGTATAGTAATAATAACTAAAATATGATGGTTTTACATATACATATTTGTAGATAACTACTTATATTTTACATACATTTATTATACATATATATTTGTAAATAACTAAAATAAGATGCTTTAGATATACCTGTATCACCGTTTGAAAAGAATTAGAATAAGGCACATATTCTTCCATAAATATTTATTTTAGTACCAGCGGGCCATCAGCCACCCAACCACTGCGTTGTATCAATCTCTCATACCTGTGCAAAGTAAACAGAGTGATAACCTACATAGTCATAAAATGTTATTTTTTCTATACACGTGTACAATTCTTAGTATCATCTGTATTTTTTGCCTAACAACAAAGTCTACTTATTTTTACTACATATTTTTCATAATTTACGGTATACATATTTATTTGTTTTTCTAACCGACTTCGTCCTGTCATCGAGCATAAAGACCTTGGTATTACCACATTGACTATGTGCTATTTGTGTACCTATGTTTACACATTATGTATGACCATGTATACTTTTTGTGTGTCTATGAACACAAAATTCCTTAATAACGTCAAAAGTTTTTTGTCCTTTGTATATTGTCCAGTTGTTGCAATTATGTTTACCAATGACAATGAGTTAGTTAAAGATGAATACGTGTGCCTATTGTGTTTGAAAAACCAACAGTATTACGCTAATTACAATGATAGAACTTAATTATGTATATAAAGTCGTGTACTCAGAAATGGTTTATTTTTCTTATTTCATTGTTAACGTCACACGCGCGTATCGTTACCAAATGTTATTATCTGTTGGAGACGTAATTTCTAAGTAACCATTATGGCGGGAAGAGTTGGTAGCTGATATTCATTCCGTCATGTCGCGATGTCGCCTTAAAACTCAAAGCGTGTACCAGTGTTGCCATAACCAGATTGGAGCCCGCCATTACACGACGCTCACAAATACACACCACACACAAATTCGCTGAACGCTTTCCCTTGTTTCTGCTATTATCACATCAGCTTGACATTTACCTGACAAGAACATCACTAACGTAATTTAGGGTCTCGAAAATGCTTATGTAACGTTGAGAACAACACAGACGAGTAAAGCACTTTAAGAACAACATGATAGTAGGTATACATATTTACATTCGTTCAATCGTTCAAAGTTCGTTCACGTATCCTAGACGTGATTTATTGATTTTTTAATATAATATTTCACATCTATTGTTGTTGCGTCATTCATTCGTCTTAAAAATACTATTGATTTTTGAAAAATTATTACATAAATTAAGATTCAAATAATCAACTTCATATATCAAAAATAACATTCAAATATTAAATAAAATTATCTCATAACATGTAGCATCACAATTTTACCAATGAAGACTAGTTAAAATCATATAAAGAGAGAGTAAAATTAAAATGTTTTCGTAAGTGTTCGGAGAGTAATAAGTCTAGTGTGTCTCTGTGTAGTACATTCTTTAATTTAGCGAGCGCTCTTGAAATTCTTAAAAGTAGATTTTACACCTACGCTATATTTTGTTTCGTCAACATATTTTTAAACTATAACACTAAACTGCTATTGGCAAAAATAATCACGAATTGCCGAGTGAAACCAATAATCACCTATCTTGACTTAATCGATCCTGTACCTACTGATTGATGGATGAGTCAAATGTTCGAAACCGCCATAAGTGTATAAAGACTGTGTTGAACTCATGATTTGCCACTTTGTGCTCTCTACCAACCCCTTGAGTGACCTGGTGTGTTGATATAATAATAACAGTACGTCGCGTTCAAGACTATTGTTTCATAATCAGATATATATAATGGGCTATTAAATACATAAAACCGCAAAATTGTTAGCTGTGATTGAATATCGTCCAAAATATGCAAAGCAGTGGTCAACTTATGATTAAGGGTCGTATTCTTATCGCGCCATCTACCGCGCAGTTGTAATCTGAACTCACCTTATTAATATTAACAGTTGCCAGAAATAACCCCGCCTTGAGTTTTAATATTGTTAATGCCATTAAGCAAATTGCACTCATTAATTTCTGAAATTACATCGAGCATTATCGTATAATGAATTTTACGAGTTTTAGGTTTTCATTAAAAATGAATTAGTAATTATTATTAATTAGTAATTAATTGTCATTAAGTAAGTATATCTGAAAATTCACGTCGCAGTCCTCTGTCAGATCTATCAGCGTGTCTATGTATCAGCCCAAAATAATATTTTAACATGAGGGTTTATTTTTTAAAGATGCTGCAGCACACCTATGGAGTTCCTTTCGCCGCTTCTACTCCATAGCGAGGCATTTACCGAGGCGGTGGTAGATTTATTTTGACGTACAAAATGTTCTAAAGAACCAATTATGAATAAATTCCATTTGAAATTTGAATAGAATAGACATTAGCATGACCTGAAATTGACGCATGTCCTGAAATTAATTTTATCTCTTTCTAAAACACACATATTATTTTCCGCTATGCACCTTAAAAGTAACCATTTGTCATCAACACCAAATTGTAAAATATTGTATTGTAAATCCGTACAATTACTCAATGTTCACTACCAATGACAAAAGATATTTAAATATATTCCAATCAAAGCCGGAAGTATCGCACCTACAATTAAATTGCCAAGTGTGCTCGACCAACCCGTGTAACGGCCTCCGAAGCGATTTGTTTATGCAAACGTATATAAGTAGGCCAATGATTCTAAACTGGCCTAATTTAGGGTTGTCTACATACACACATACAATATATACTTATAAACACGTTTAGCAATTCTCCGAAACCATTAAAAGGTTAAAATGGGGCCAAACCACATTCTTGTTAAAAGGGTGACTATGACTAATTTATTTACTGAATTCGTCGATATGTTATTGTTCACTGAAAATATATTCTTATATAAATTTGTTTTATTTGCGAATAATAATTATTCGTGAAATGAAAATAATGTCCCATCAACTGCAACTGGTCAATATGCATACACGGAAAATAATTTTAAACGTGAAACAATTTTAACGTACGATATACCTACACTTATAATCCCCGAAGAGGTAGGCAGAGGAATGTAAAACACTCCCACTGTCCACCACTTCCCGTACGATATAACTTACGTAATAGCATAAAATGTATACATTCATTTCTTTTTTTAATTGAAAAATGAATCATCTGAATATTAATACATGTATAGGTAGGTACTGAAAATGTTTAAACCGAAACATTTCTACACATACACCAAAATTCGTTTCGAAACATTTAAAAATTAAGTTGAGTAGGTACCTATATACTCGTATGTAATTTGGATCTCAAGTGGAGCACTTAGCTACAGGAAGCAGGTTTCACTGGCGGCTTCATAAATTACATTACGCACTAATGCAAAACTTGAGCGCCGACGTTCCAGTGATTAGTTGCGGATAATCATCGCTCAGTGCTCTAATTGCAATTCTATCACCTCGTGGTAGAGGCGTAGCAGTAGCAGGCGCACGCGGGTTGAATGTGTGATTACTTACGTCATACGATATTCAAAGAACATATTACCCGCGCTTGTTCGCGTCACTCAGAACATCCGTCGTTCGCAGTACTAATGGGTGAGACGCTGTCACACCGACGTTGCCTTGCATTTGTCTTCCTGTTTAGCGACGTTCGATGTTGAAATGCTACGGGTGTTTTCATTTATCGAGTAGTTAATTAATGTAACACGACAGGTTCGTAATGGTAAACATATTTAGCGATCGGTGCGCCCTACTACCCCGTAAGGGATGTGAACTGACGATTAATAATAATTAAATTGACAATTTAATTTAAAAAATATTACTTAGTAAAATTTAAGAAGGTTTTTTTACGAATGTAATAAAATACATATCGTTTTGCTTTTCATGATAATATAAGTTATATTACTATACCACTAAATTAAAGGCAACCTCTGACAGCGAAAATCATCCTTCAAAAAGGATGGAGCATGTTGGATTGTTGTTGTACACACAATTCTATAACCCAACAATAACCGAGCGCCCCTCCATCGAACGCGACGCACACATGCTCGGGCACACAATCAGCATATTATCGTTCATTACGCAGCGACATCACATGATTATTGATTGATAGCGCAGCGACAATAACTTAACGAGTAGCAACAATACGCGCTCTGCGGCCGCGCGCCGGCCGCATGACGCACGTCGCAAGTCGCGCGACACAATGCGACACGTACGCCTGTGGCATTGTACGTAACCCAGTTAGGTAATGTCGGTACATGGCTCTAATCCAATTAGCTATTAAGATTCGTGGTCCGAATATTAATTTGATCGTGAATCGCCCGTTCTATAAGGAAGCCGCCCGTACTACGAGTACGTACGAAACGTTGCCTCGTTGTGTACAATGGTACCGCGAATAACGTTACCCCGTGATCACGTGCCGGATCCGATTGTGTTTCCTAACAATTGTATTTACAAAAATTGTGTGGAAGTTCCCTCTATTTTTCTTTGCGAGTTCCACGAAACAATGATTCGATTCTCGCGCGGCTCGCATCTATTCGTTCGCTGGAGAAGTCCGCCAAACCGCTGTGTACGTAATTCGTGACCGACCGTAGCTCGTACACATACATACACATGCTTGACACACAACAAATACCTCGTTTTTAGAAATATAGACGGAGAGACAGACATAAAAATATTATTATCGAGAAGGTACATAGCCTATAACCAGTTTCCTATGAAAGCTTTAATTTTATACGAGTGAAATATTTTTTGAAATTTGGTTCTTCAAACTATTATAGCAAGTGTAATAATTAACTGGTTATCGTTGAAACATAACTATTATGGTGAACTGTATTTAATATAAGTCTATACAGTTGAATGCTACTAAAGTTTTGTACCTTTTCGTAGGTATTGGTAAACGAACCAAGACGGAAAGACCAACACGTGCTACAAGCGCCGCCTGTCTCGAAACTCACTAATTGATCCCTAAATGTAACGAACCATTGTATATTCTCGTGTGCCGGCACAATCAAAATCACCGAAAACCCAATTACGGCTAAGGCGGAAAGTTTTATAGCCGGTATAAATTAGATATACTCGTACTTCTAAGAGGAAGTTTTCGTAAAACATTTTTCATGACACGAAATCATCAGGAAGGTTACGGAAATAACACAAATTGTTCCATTTCTATAACTGTGTTCTATATTATGTCAAAGCTGTTTTGCGTTTGAAAATCTTAAATTCATTGTTAATTCTAGTTAGTGGCACGTAAATATATTAAATATATTTTCAAGTGCTATTAAGAAATATCTCTTTCTAATTAAAGAAGTATATGTATACATACAGTAAGCTGTCGTATTTATTATGTAAGCTAAGCCCCGGTCCGGCCTGTCCCGAGACAAGTGATTATATGTAAGCATACAATATTAAAGCAACTTCCTTTGCACACATGAGTATCAGTACAGTATAAAAACACAATACGGTATAGTTATTGTGTTACTTATGTACATATACTGTTAAATTAGTTAAATATTAATCAATACGAACGTGGGAATGTTCTACATTCCTCTGCCTACCTCTTCAGAGATTGCAGGCGTGACGTTACTTTTGACGTTACGAGCATAAATCGAATTGATTAATTTGGTGACTTATTGTAAGATGGATACCAATAAAATCGATATTACGTATAGGTTTAGGATAGGATTGAAGAGGGTGGAATATTATGGTAATTATAGTCGCCTTACAGGAAAAGAATATAATCATGTCCTTCCCATTAACTGCGTAAAAAGACTCGTTTCAAAAAATTATTATTCATAATTATTACAGTGGCCTGGCAAAAACTTTTTAAGCTACACATTTCCTATTGTTTCAGATGAGGGAAAAATTCATAAAATCGTGCAATGGACGCGCAACGGCGACAGCCAGTCCGCTTTACTTGACATCTTTGACGTCACTCCCGGCGAACCTATTCAGGTATGCGCTAAAAATATATAAAATGTCCGTTAAGTTTATCAAAGTTCTGTTAATAGAATATTGTGCCTTCGTTTACAGTACGTCACGGGAAAAATGTGTTACTTTTAATTTTAATTTAATGTTTTAACAAGTTTCTTTCAATTTGTATTGGACAATTTAATTTATGTAATTGGTTGCCGTGTTCGCTTGTTTTATTCATCATCGTTATCATCACTAACAATCTGCTGCGATCCACGGTCCGTCCATGTTCGCGATAGTTTCTACGCCATAATTACTGGTTATTTCACTTGTTTTATTACCGGCTGCTAATGATCATCGGACACTGGTTTTTAATTTAAATATATTTTCTGATTTGTTATAAATATCTAGAATAATACTTTGCGTGTGTAGTTTATACATTGTTTTTTTTTTCAAAACAAATGACGAAAGAAATGCATTTCGAAACTATTAAATAATAAATGTACACTTAAATACTTGAATTAATATGAGACAATTCATATAATGTGACATAAATGAGGTGCGGCGATGTCATAACGATGGTTGGCGCGCAGGCGATGGCGCTGTCGCGCGCGCACGGCTCGCTGTACGCGGCGTCGGACCGGCGCGTGCTGCAGCTGCGGCTGGCGCTGTGCGCGCGCCGCTACGACGCGTGCGTGCGCTGCGCGCGCGACCCCTACTGCGGCTGGGACCGCGCCGCCGCCGCCTGCCGCGAGTACGCGCCGGGGTCAGTCGCGACGCTCGCTTTACACTTCCAATAGTCGATCGCATCTCTACGAGACCGCTACGACTAGTTCTAAGAGTAAAGCGGCATATTAGTAGCGAAATATTTATTTATAATAGTATGAAATAGAAGTGCAACAATGACTCTATTATGCAGTAATGACTAAATTGTGTTTTCCAGTACTGAAACATAAACAGCATAAGCTTATACATAGATACGAGTAATCCGCTACGTAACTGAAAAGTGCTACGACACATTTATACGCTACGCAGAAAAACACCAATTGCGATTAGATCTCTACATACTCGTACACTGATATTGGGAACGAAGAAAGTGCTTTCTATTCATTGTTGATACTAAGTTACTAAGTTGGTTAGTAAGGCCAATGCAGAGGTATGTGAGCTTTGCAATGCTCAGTGTTGCGCTGTCACAAAGCGTAGTTTTTCTCAGTAAACACATTATTGAGCAGAAATGCCTCATCGAAAAATGTACGTTATTGTCATAAAATAATATTTAACGCAACATCAAATTATTTTAATCATAGTTAATCATATATAGTTAACTATTAAGCAATTAGTTATTTGTTGTGTATACAGACTTTTTAATGCTATTTTTATACATGAAACATTACAAGCTGAACCAAATGGTCTTTTAAAACATTAGTTTAAAAATAAATAGTTCTTAGTAATGATACAAACACCGTAATATGCGCGATATGACTTGAGTGAGTGAATACTGAGCGCGAGAGTAAATTACTACTAGTAATTAGTAAATGCGAGTCATTAATTAACATTTCACAGTTACATCGATTTCAGTGCGATGTTCCTAAGTGGTAACGAGAGACAGTATACAGTATCTGTTTACTAATTAACAATGTATGCGGCAGGAACACTAAGCCGTACACATGGAGCTACAAAACATATTATCTGGTACAATCAGAATATACAATATATATTGCACCTTGGTGCTGGCGGAGAGCTAAGTTATCAAATAGTATTATTCCGGAACATATTGTTTAGAACACAGTTAATCTGTGTTCCCTTGTTCTTGGTATATATTGTGTTACACGTCTAGCAGGACTTGGTATAAAATATTGTAGTGGAATAACAAACGCAAGCTTCCTAAGTAAATTTAAAACAATTACCTAAACCATTGAAAGGTCAATCAAATGTTTCTTTAACAGACTGGTATAATTACGACTTTTACGTATATCTCAAGACGAGGTGCAAGAAATCTGTCAGGACTTTAGCAGATAGGATTCTTTAGCTTCTGCCCACCCCATGGGAAAGTGTCATGAAATTATGTACGTGTATAATCCCCTAAATAATTTACCAATCAATTAATTTATAGAATCGCAACAGGGCCGCGGTGCTCGCCGTATATTAATTGGATGACGTGCAAGGGCTTAGTTATATGTAGATTTACATATCGAGTTTTAGGCATTTTGAATTAAATCCATCATTACAAAATAGACATCTGCATATGAATATTCAATAGAAATATATTATGAAATTTAGAAGTAGCGCCAAATTCACGTTATTAGTTTTGATAACTTAGTAATATTAATGTCTCGGCACGTCAAATACGGCCATTCGGTCCCAAGGTAAACATCAAAAGGGGTCACGGGAAAGAGACAGCTGATAAACTACATATGTATTTTAATACATACTCACTTACACATAAATAATTTACATTCAAAAAGAAAGAAAATACTCGTGCATATCATACAAATATTTATTCGATTCGATTCGATTTAATCGAACTCGCAATGATCGGTTCGGCAGCGAGTGTCACTAGCCGTAGGATGCATGCTGACCCGTGTGGTGGCCGCCAGGCTGATCCAGGACGTGGCCAACGACACGGCCGACATCTGCGACTCGTCGGTGGCGCGCAAGAGCGTGGCGGCGGCGTGGGGGCAGAGCCTGCACCTCGGCGCCTTCGTCACGCTGCCCGAGGCGCTGCGGCCGCGCGCCGTGGCCTGGGTGCACCACCGCGACCGCGCGCGCCACGCCATCACCTTCAAGTAAGCATTCACCGTTCAACATCACCATCGTTCGTCATCATCACCGGCATTACTCATCACCATGCTCGATCGTCACCGTCATCATTATCGATTTGATCAACGTTTGATTATATACGTATAGTTCGACCACAGGATTAGTAGAAAATTACTCACAATTACCGGACAGTTTGAAAATCCCCAGTATGAATGAACAATATGATAATAATTTTTGAAGTATTTATATTGACCATAATATTTACGACAGAGTATCATATATGAAGAATTAACTTCCACACTTATATCTATAAAGAAGTATAGAATATAGTAACAATAATACCTACACCATAACTGTCAAAGCAATAAATATTATTAAACGCGGCACAATAAATTGAATGTTTCCTAAACAAAGATGTATTGAAATAAATTAGGTAGTTAGTGACTGCCTCGTTGGTCGTGTTGGTTGCAAGTGCGACTGTCGAACGGGAGGTCCTGGGTTCGATTCCCGGGACGTGCACTACTAAATTTTTTAATTTAGATTTTCTACTAGTGTCTCGGAGTCTGGATA
>DWDW01001687.1:0-11203 GCA_018245635.1 Mimoniades versicolor eupheme | reverse complement strand
GTTAGTGATTGAGGGTAGTTATTCGTATGCATTGATGATCCGGTCGTGCCAAACGTACCCGTTATTTCCCTCCCCCCCCCCCTTCCCCTACACAAAACTTGCATAACAAAATAATTTGAACGCGAATTTAATATGAGGCGTGATTCGCCAGTTTGCTTGTTCCACGGATGGGCGAATAGAGAGCGCACCGGGTTCCGGCTTCGGAAATTCCAAGCCCGAACTTCTAACTCTGAAAGGTTGGTAAACTTACGTACGTAGACGGGGAAAATGGATTATTTCACTGCCAAACTTCCTCGCTTGTAGAGGTATATTGTTTATGATTTACTTAACCATATAAAACATCAAAGTCCATTCATAATGAAAAGAATAAACAAATAATTACACCAGAACACACTCATTTCATAATCGATAAAATGCCATAGATTAAATTACCCGCTACTGTCGAGAATGGAACGGGCGTTCCTCCAGTTAGCTGCTGCAAAATGAATTACGACACTTCATTAAGCCAAAGTGCTGTCTTACGGATATTTCAGGCGGCGGAATGGAGGCGAGGCTACGACGCGATGATAATTTTTGCGACAGATTAAATAAAAAAATCACGAGCACTTTACCTACGTAGACACTATCGATAATGATTATTGTTTTAAAACGCGCTGATCGAACCACTATTTTGAGATGAGATAAGATAACAGCATGTAAGACATCAGGTGGCTACTATAGGACATGGATCTCCTGCAAAAATGGAAAGTATAATGGCCCTCGTCTGCCACGATGACAACGTAAACGCCTTCGACAGCATTATACAGCATTATGGAGAACTATCTCACGGCGGGACTTGTTGTTGCAACAAGTAATATTTAATTTTTTGTTATTTCATGATAATCAACTAAAACTTAAGTACTTAGGCTCATTCAACCTAAAACAATACTAACACGTGCAATCAATTGTTACGTAATGGAGGCATCAAACCGGTGAATCGCATGTCAAGTTAATGTTTAATGATCGCTGCAATATATTTTATAACCAACCCCTATATAGGGCTGTCTCACTGCATATTCAGTGCACATTTACCGCGGGGAGTCAACCCTAATGCTAGCCTATCCGGTACCATTACTATCCGCTACGAAATAATAGAAACCCTTTGCATTTAACATCAGCGCACCGTCAAACATGGCACACGCAACAACAGTTTCAATACTAACATTAGGTACAGACTGGCACGTTTATCAAGTAGTTGGCCGGGTATCGTGGGTTCGATTCTCACTCACGATTAAATATTCGTGTGATCATCATCATCCCACTCATCCTTCTAAATCATCATACTAACTCTGTCCACTGCTGGACACAGACCTCCCCCAAAGGGCGCCATCACGCCCGGTCCACAGCTTGCCTAATCCAGCTTTTGTCTCAGTTATAAATTTAAAACACAAGCTCACAACACAAAATGATTTCAACGAAAGGTTATGCTCAAGAATGTGGGCAAGCTGATGTATATTATATATAAAATAAATTACATTCACTTTGTATTTTGATTTTATGATAGTCTGATGACCTACGCAAGATTTTTTTATACGATCACTGCCCTACAGGGCACGACACGTAAATATATTGTTACTATTGAAGGTTCCGTGAAGTAGATATGCATGATACAATTATATACCGGAGTAGGTACTGTCAAGTTTTAGGGATGGTTCAACTAATTTATGTTCGTAGTCGTTCTTCAAAAAGCTGCGCTTATTGCAGCAGTATCAAATCTGCTACATATTCGTATGTAATTAAAAAAATGTTTATAAAATACGACGATCTTTTGTTTTAATTTTAATACAAGCAGTTACTACGACGGGCCACGTAGAGTGTAGTTATTTATATTTCATTTTTCACTTCAACAATTTACAAGTGGTCGGTTTAAACGTAGCCGAGAAATAGCATAAACAAAACGCGTAAGCAAACAAAGGTGAATAGCCTTATCGAAAAGGAGTTGTATTTTAAACTAAATAAAATTCGTTAAATCAACGTCACATTTAAAGTTAAGTCGATTTTTAATCTTCTTCGTCGAGTCGATAGCTGATCGTGAGTGATCAGCCATCGTGGTGAAAGGATTAGTCGCAGTGTCCAGGGTGCGCCGGGCAGTGTATGTTCGTACTTAATCAGACATAGTCGCCGCTCGACGAGGTTCCTTTCACGCACCCCAGTTCCGAAGTCTTAAATATATTTTGTCAAAAGACCGTGTTGTCCATATACATTATTCTATGACAGTTGTACCTTGTACCTCAATTATATCAGAGTAGCGACTAAACAAACGGTAAAATTTAATAAGAAATCTATATACCGAATACAAATCGTATCTATAATCTAACATAGTATCGGACTTCTAAATTAGGCCATTCTTATAATATAATATAATACAAACAATTGGATTCACTCTGGATGATCTTGAAATCGAAATTAATATTTTCCGGGAAAAAATCTGAAAAAATTGTATCCAAGTAGTTTTAGGTACGGGTTGCATATCGATATGGTAACGAGTACTTGCGCAAGAGATGGATTTTGATACCGCCTCAGAATTTGCTATTGAGGACAAAAGGAGTTGATCACATTTTATTTATCATCATCATCAGCAGCAGCAGCATCAGCATGACCGTCATTAGCATCATTATCCAAGTCACCTGCAGAACGTAGGCATCCCCTAAGGATTTCAATCCATATATTTTTTTTTACTTTACTACGGTAACATTACATGAAACACAAATTCTATCGACTACAAAAACATTTACGAGTAAACAAGAGCCTTTGACAAATACTCTGAAGGCTTCATACAATTATTTCAAAGAATATACATAGGTATCTACATATCAAAGAAATTGTAGTACACGATTTGTATAAAAAAAACAAAATCTCTCAGATAATAACATTACTTTTATATTGACACATTTAATTAAAATAAATAAGTACCATTGGAATAGTATAATAAGAGAAAATCCTGAAACGATTCAGCGGTCCCTCAGTTGGACAGATCTGTAATTTATTGTGATTTGAAACAAGAGAAGTGACCCTTGTCTCAAATCATTCATTCGTATCGCGTATACATTTTCGACTCCAATTATTATTAACGTGTTTAGGGCGAACAATTTTGCTCGTAAAAAGTATTTAGAAGATACACTCTAAAAGGTATGTACGAGTATATGTATAAAACTTGTACAAGATTACGAAACATCACGTTACAACACCAGTACGATTTGTCAAATAACAATTTAATGCGTAATTATCAGAAAACAAAAGAGAACAAAAGCGAAAAATAATAGAAGGTTACTATTTGTTACATCTACACTACAAAATCCCGTTAATGGTACTTAAATAACGGAACGTCAGTAAAAATACAGAATTGTCATTATGCTAAAGATTTAGTAAATCTATTATATGCGCGTGCAAATGTAGTGTATTCTCATGTTTCACCGGTGATATTTACGTGTCGATTTGGAATAACTGAGGAGCGGGCCCAAATTTATACTTCGAGTTATTAGTACAAATTTCAATAAGAAAATTCTATGTTAAAATATCCAACAGTACCCGACACGGGAATCGCATATACATTGATTAAGTTTCAATATATACAGAGAGCAATTTTATAAATTAACTAAAGGTCAGAAAATCCATAAGTTAATACCTTTGTTCATATTTAGTGGAATGGCCATTAGCGCTAGCCAAGTTCGGATAAGGGGGAACGAACTGCGGAACTATCCTCCTGGGTAGCAATTTGACGGAGTTTGATTTCCGCCTCATCCCTCCACTATACCTATACAGGCACTGCTCAGTAATAGCTAAGTAAATAATTACGTGAGAGAACGGAGGCAACATAACACGAGCAATAGATGTGGAAAATAAGAGTCCACGAATGACAATGGAGGTAGAAAAATATTATAATGATGAACGTAATGAAATGAAGATTAAAGGAATTTGAAAACCAGATGTCCGATAAATATAGAATTGTTATTGCTCACTGATATCCATTAACAATACACCTACACCTAGATCTGCCTATTTTGATCCTTAAATTACCACATATCTCACTTAATAATCAGGAAAAATTTACAATTTGTATGGAATTTCATTAATTTTTCGATGGAAATTATACGTCTCCCGTTGTATATTTACCTCACCTTGACTCCATCAATTTCGTTATGATAAAGTGCTCCATAATCTATTTCAGATGACGTCGTTGGTTCACTCAATATGCTAATTGCCTTCATAACTTAAACAGTATCGGGCTAATCGACTTAGCAAACAATACAGCACAAGTATGGATCACGTTTATACCTTTAAACAGCCTGCATCATATAATCATATTTCCTATCGAAAATCTTTATATGTAATATTTCGTACACCAATCATCGATTAACAGTGATGTGCGCTGCATTGACATCCACACTATTACGTCATAATATATACCAGCTCTGAAAAGGTATATACATTATTCGGATATCTGCGATAAAACGGGCGTAAGTTTTAATGTCACAAAAGAACAAAAAAAAAACAATAACTTGGGTCATGAATACTCACTCTTGCCGAATAAACAAATCCTATACAATTCTATGTGGTGCGAGTAAAATTAAATCGCGATTTATTTCAGTAATCCAGTACCCTCGTAGCTTATTTGTTAACCAAAACCGACCCAGTACAGTAGTGACATCCAGACAGAATGTCAGCTCCTTATCCGCTTGCGGAATGGCAACGCAAAATACAAAAGACGCATTTAATTCAGACACGATCGTGGCCAAACATACCTTAACCCATCTCTCCAAAGGCGTTTGGATGTGGATCGTACAACTATGCATCTAGACGTAATAAAAGAAATATATACTGAGACGAAAAATAAATAAAATGTATAAAAATTAACAAATCCCAAATACAACAAACAAAATATACGCCTCAAACACAACAAACAAAATGTTCGTCACAATAACAAAATATTCGTAATATGAATGAAGTATCGGTTCTAAATTAATTCGATATTCCGACAAATAATGTGAATTTCTCCTGTATTTGAAGGTACCAGCCACGCCTTTTGTATTGTACGACGTTACAGAAGACAAATGAACATGGTCTGTTTTACATTCGTTATTTCGCTTAGCGTTCACCAAAAAGATAGCATTTACCATTTGAATGTATTTTGGGCATTTTTTGCTTTTGCAAATGTTCCCAAAAAAAATATTGGACATAGTGCAATAAAACCATGCGGTTATCTGTCGGTAAGATCTCTCACTGGAGTACAAAGTAACATTTATAGCATACTAACGAACAAATAATATTTAATGAACGCACAAAAAGCTGAGGCTTAAACTGTAGACGGAACTCCATGGGCCCTGAAGATACCAATTTAGCTTAGAAAATATCACATATGAAAATATTACAAAAAAGTCGGAGGATGTATTATTTCTGCACTCCGAAACGGATGAGTATCTAGAATAAATATCAAGCGAAAAGTTTTTATAATTGTTGATATACTGACTGCCTCGTTGGTCGTGTTGGTTGCAAGTGTGACTGTCGATCGACAGGTCCTGATTTCAATTCCCTGGTCGGACACTACTAAATTTTTCTAATTTAGATTTTCTAGTAGTGACTCACGTTGATATACTATGGTATTAAAGTATGTAGTTGAACTTGACAACTTTTAAATTAACGAAAACATAAAAAAATGTACAAAACTTAAATCAATCCCAAAGGAAAGAAATGAGGAACTACAACTTTGCGAGAAAATCGCGAGTAATCGCTATTAAGTTGTAAGTAGAATTGGACTGTTCAAATAAAGGATTTAAACGAATAATATTCTTATATACATAAGTATATCCTAAAACTACTTAGAAATAATTTACAATTCACAGCCCCAATAATATTCCAATCGAATAATTTAAATTTATAAATATCTACTGCTTTACAGAAATTAATAAGTTATCCAGGGGACTTTCCTGGGAAGGCGGTAATTAAATCAACGTTCGAATTAATTAACACTGTTAAGTTGCTACCAAGCTCATGAATAAACATGACATTTTCGCCGTTGACCTAACCTAGGTTGCATTAATACGAAATTAATACAATTTTAAAACGTTTGACTAAAATGGGAAGTATTAAACAAAAGCTATTATAGATATATACAACATATTATACATATATACAACATATATACAACGAAACAAAATTTGACTTAATTTTCGGAAAATTCTTCTCCGTATCTCTCTTTGTAGTTGTTTATTATTCTTGTGCGTATTCTATGCGTATCTTGTGCGTATATAAAGGTAATACAAATCAACCTTAAGCGTCAGAGAGAACTGCTTCGTCCAAAAAATACCGCTTAGGAAACAGCAGAAGTATAGAATTTTTAATATTCAAAAATCCATACAAACAACAATTGTATAGATTTGTGTAATCATTTATCAATTTAGAACACATCTACGGAGCCGATCCCTCAAGCCCTAGATCTCAACGTTCAACGTTCTCTAATACCGTTATCACCGGAGACAGGGATCGCAACCCGAAATTTTCGAATGTTAATTAACCAATACTAGTTTCGTTCGCGACGTCCGTAACGTCCTTTGAGACCAACCCCTGATCCAATTTGATGTTGACAACAAATGCTTTTGAAATACATATTTGTTACTAAATCCTATCAATTAGTAAAATTGATGGCGTTCCGAATCTGAGATATTTATTTATCAATATTTTCTAATGAATAGTTTACATTGAAAATAAATTTGTGTTAAAAGTTAAATATTTGTAAAAATTATGTTGGGAAGGAGATGCTTGTCATTGCCATGCAAAAATACTTCACTGGGATGCCGTAATGGATATTGAATGGATACAATCGCAATTGATCGATTAAGTGAATAAATGTTTGAGTTAGCGTCAAAGTTGAAGTTGCAAGCTTAAGACGGAGAATAATACCCTGATCGAATGATAAAACACACCCCGATCGGATTGCGACTTTTATACCGACGACACTTCCAATCACAATGACACGTACAACTCGCCAACTGTTCCAATGACAATTTGCTCAACATAAATCGTCTACATACAAATTGACCACGATCATTCCAATGAAAATTCATTCGACCCCTTTTGTTTGTACAATTCACTTATGTATGTGTTGTTTTTTGAGAACAAAAAAAAGTCGAATATTTCCGTAACGGGTGGCGCGGCGCCTGCTGAAATTTTTTTGTAATCGTTATTTTCATCGAATTAAATTTCAATTTATATTCACGTTGTGTATACGAATCGCTTAAAATTGAAATATAAAACGTTACACGTATTCGGCGGATGCAATGAATAAATCTTATATTTATTGATCTTTTCACGAAGTCGATATGCCTATTATTTATTTAGTTCTTTTAATTTATTTGCTACAGGTACAGCACAAATATATTCTGCAAGTGATGAACACCGATTATTTGTAATATGCTAATCATTTATTATAATAATAACTTATTTGAACCAAATGATTGCCTCGTTGGTCGAGAGATTGCAAGCGTGACTGGTTCTGGGTGCAAATTCCGAATATTTCGAAGTTTTGCTGGGGTTCGAGTGGTATTGGATTTAGATTTTCGAGTAGAAATTTCTAGTAGTGGCTCGGAAACTGGATTTGTCCCCGGTGCATAGCAATAGGTTCACTCCCGATTTCATAGCATACGTAAACGAAACAGTCTAAACGTGGGAGTCTACTATATTCTTCTGCCTACTTCGTCGAGGATTACAGGCGTGATGTTAAATTTACTTGAAACCATAGCAATATTATTCGACTCATATACATAACTGATTATTACACGATTTTATCTACATGAAAACATTAACAAATCATTCATTTCATCTACATCTACACTTTTCACTTTCATCTATAAACAAGTGCAAGATCCACTGATTAAGACAATGAATTTCGTCTCATTGTACGTTATGACTGTATAGCTCATTAGTGTATTGTTTATTTAATACAGAGGATCTATCAACTACCGCGTAGGTACGGTAGTGACGTGTACTCGACCGATCGCTCATAAAACAGTCGAATAAAACCTTACGTTATATTCTAAAAAGTAACCAGTCGTGATTTAGCATGTCTAACTAATACACTGACCAAACTAAAACCCCACTACACTATAAATCATGCTTAATGACAGAAATCAGAAGTTTCATATGGAAAAACTCGGCTAGATGGTGTACCACTTTCATAGTGACTTCTACATATGTATTTGCCACTATTTTGATGTGCTCTCCTGCAATATAATAAAATTGCATGTAATTCCCATTAAGCCGGTAACGGGATCGCGGGGTATCGTTCCCCGTGCATGTATAATTTGTTTTAATGTCTGCTCATTTCTTTTGCATTAAAATTTACGGTCACAATTACAATGTACGCGCACCAATGATGCGGTGACATAATTTTGTCGTAGCAGCTGTTAGCTTAGTAAATTACATTTCAGTTTTCCATCTCGGTGAATTTTGGTTCAAATCTTAAAATGCACCTCTCAATATTTCTTAAAGTTACGCATGTTATGTGAGCTTTATAGGATTAAAAGTAACTTCATGATAAAACAAACAAGAGAAAACTTATGCATTTTAGACTTCTCGCTTATTCTGAAGCTTATTAAGCGGCACTTGGCAAACGTGGCAGATTGCAAAACCCTAGCGCTAGCCCATCTTTAAGAGGCATGTTCAAATGTGAAACTAAACAAACCGGAATCCCAGTAATCGAATCAGTAGTTCTTTTCTTGTTGGAACAAATGATGTATAAAGATGATGAAAAATCGTGCAGATGATATAAAGATGATGAAAAATTTGGTAATACAAAAAAATTCTGTAATCTCTAAAGTTTTTCATTTATACGAAGCTTTAGTGTCCTAATCTTCAGAACCTATTAAGTATAATATTCATCGAATGCGAAAAACATAGATTTTAATAGGATATTATAATATCGATTTTTTTTAGAGTCAACTCTTTTACCCATTACCGTGTCGTTTCTGGGTAAAGCAAGTTATAAGACCCGATTGGACGAACGTTAGTCGCTCATATAAACACGGTTATTAACACAATATGTTTATATTATGGCAATAGGCTCACCACTTATTCCATAATGGAACGTAAACATAACTGGTGGAACGTGGGAGTGTTCTACAATCCTCTGCCTACCTCTTAGGGGATAACAGGCGTGAAGTTACTTTTTTTTTTTTACTTTTTTTTTTCACAAGATAAAAATCCAATGAAGGGATTGATGTACGTGGTGCAATGGAAAATTTAAAAATCAACCCTAAAAACCTCGAGAGCTATTGTCTTCTACTTAAGGATAACTACCCAGACTTCTTAAACAACGAAGACGCTAATTAATAATCCGCCACTTGCCGTCGCGTCTCTCCAATCATGTGACGACGGCGTTCTGTTTCTTTAACAGGAAACAATAATACATTTCCGACATCATCAGACTGTTCTGATACACTGCCGGGACATAGGCCCTCCCTGGTATTGGGCCACTGCAGCTCTCCGTTTCCAACCATTGCCCGCAAATTCTTGTAACTATATCATAACACTTCGCAGCTGAAGGGTGTGTCCTACGCTACGTCCGCTGAGCCAACAGATTTCACGTCGCACTAAAGCTATTCATGTACATGGAAACACGTACGAGTACAACTTATGTTAGAGAAAATATTTTCCGTAATAATTCACGAGCCACAGTTGGCGCGTTGCTTAAACAATTTAGATTTAGCTTCGGCGCTTTATATAATAACAATTCGCACAGTTTTTGCTCAGCGCTGTACAAAGAGCGCTTACAGCGTCATTACTTCACGCCGCCAGTTGGCACCGCCACGATGTGATTGCAGTAATGCACTTTGCAACTTTATCCGTTTTGTTTGTTTGCGCTATCCACTATGGGATATTTTTTATAATAACAAAACCTCGTAACAACAGCGCGAATGGCTAAGTTCGAAAATTATTATTTTCTAGTATAAAAAAGTAAAGTCTAAAATTATTAGTTTGTAGGATAAACTGAAAATAGTTGAAAATAGAAAAATTTAGAACTTATTATTATCATTATCCTTTTGTTTTACTGATGAATACAGTTCTTGTCTAAAATAGAAGAGATAATCATCAACCATCAACCTTCTGCAGTCCACTGCAGGACACAGGCCTCCACTTGAGGTTTATGCACGTAATCCCCACGCTGGGCATACGGGTGGGGGAGCGCAGAGCACAGCTTGTCATACCGCCTACGCTGCTGCCCATAGGCGGCCAGGGCACGTACATACATAGCCGCCGGATTTCATCGCCTCTAAGGACACTCTCTATGCCGTCACGAGGTTGGGGAATGAATTCTTACCGCCGCCCAGACAGTGACAAATATAAGTTGTGAGACTGGCTAATTGGCAAGTTGGCAAACTGCATCTGGATGCACAAATTATTAATTGGCTTATACATATTTGAACACATATCGAATTAAAATCGGAGACTCCGATAACGCACAAATTTGACATCCGCAACCCTTGTATTACCTATATATGATGAAAAAATTGTGAGTTAAATTACCGGATATAAACCGGATAGTACCGGATATAAACAAGCTTAGACTACGACAATTGTTTTAATCGCAGACTGGTTCCGAAGGCGTTGCTGTTATATATATCACGTTGGAACATCTATCTCAGTCCCCGCTTCAATGTTTTCTTTGTTCATATTATTTAGTGCTTGAGCTGTGTGAAAACTTAAGCAATATAAAGCTACTGAAGATTAGAATCTTGGCACGTCTTAGCATAACTTTATGGCATAAGTCAAAGTAAGAACTATTGTCCAAAGCCCTTGAGAGACTACATTCTTCGGGGAGGGTTTTACCGTCCATACATTGAACTGAAAATCACAATGACTTCTATTATAAACCGGTGAGCTGTTTATACATTTAATTTGCTATACCAATAAATTTGTAAACGTACTAATGCGTTCAATGTTTCGACGAAGATTGCGCTATAAACTCAATATTATTTTATTAGTCGAATTAATTAAAAACTCATTTTTCAAATAACTATTTTTTGATACCTATATTTTATCACATTGACAAATCATTCTCGGTAGCAACATTAAAATAAGGCGTTATACGTAGCTATTATGTCGGCACGCCAGATCTCTTACGGGGTAGGCAGAGAGCAGAGCACCAAGCAGCAAATATCTCCATCCCTAC